>JAUCMT010000088.1:7370834-7394533 GCA_032357475.1 Enteromius thamalakanensis
CTAAACTGCATTTCGTTGCCTTGTACCTGTACATGTGTAATGACAATAAAGTTGAATCTAATCTAATCTAATCTAGTAAGGCCAGCTGAGGGGGCTCAGGCATCTGTTCCGGGCCCCGGGGAAGACCTAGGATACGCTGAAGGGACTATGTCTCTCGGCTGTCCTGGGAACGCCACTGTGTTATCCAGGAAGAGCTGGAGGAAGTGTCTGTGAAGAGGGAAGTCTGGGCGTCCCTGCTTAGACTGCTGCCCCCACGCACCGGTCACAGATAAGCAGAAGAAGAAGATAGATGGATTTTGTGAAATATTTTAAGGGAGGTTTTGTCAGATTTATCTCACCTCTACTGGCAAATTCGTCCTCAAATATGCCTGAGTAAAGTGAGCAGAGCTTGCCTTCTTACTATGTGGGGGCCTAAAGCTCGTTTTAAATAGCAGGAAAGACAAAATCAGTGGAAAATGGCCTGGATTTGTTTGTGACATGTTTATTTGTTTAGCTAAAGCCCTTTTGCCCAATAATAGCACAAAATAATAGCACAATGTATTCCAATGCCTTGGCTCTTTTGTTGGCCATGGTGCATGGCACCCATTGAAGCTCCACTGTAGCCACCCACCCACACACAGAACACTAATGTGTAAAACACTGTGATTTCACACCTTGTACCACACAGACAGAGAGAGAAATGGACAGCACAGAAATGCATGAAGAAAACCATGTCTATTTTAAATATGTTCTGCATTGGCTGTAGAATTCAAGACTTCTGCTGTACAGTATAGTGTACAATGATCAGTTTGTGATAGTATGATTTAAAGCACCAGTGAGAAAGATTGCACCAAAACCTCAGTATAAAAACTCAGTATACAAACAAAGTATGTTTGATTATTAAGTAAAGAAAGTATATTTTAATGGTCAATTTAGGTTCTGTAGCTTTAAGTCTATAGAGCAGCGACTAAGATTGACTGACGCAGCCACAGGGAGGTGTAGTTTCCTGTTTCTTTCTTAAATGTCTTGATAGTCTGTATGTTTAGATGCAATGTTATGGAACCTCTTCTCATAGATCCCAGCAGTCCTGAATGGATTTTCCCAAAATCAAGGCCAAAGTTTGGTGTTGATAATGTTTTAATAGAAGTCGTTTTTCCAAAATAAAAGTGTTAATTTCTTCTTTTTAAAAAAAAAAAAAAAAACTTAAATCCCAAGCATTTGAAATGTAGTATACATTTAAATGCTATTAAAATCATTTTGAGTTTAAAATGATGTGTTGGCTATGTAGCCTGTCCTACAGGTCCTATCTAATTTTTACAATCAGCTGTTTTCATTTTTTTTCTCTAAATTAAATTTTTGGGTGACCTATCCAGTGCTGTGTTTCCCAGTAGCCCCATAAGACTAAGTAGACTGTTGAAACTACTGGATATACTCTGGCTTACAATTAGGCTGGAAGACTGGTCCTCTTCTCTTTGCCATCACTGTAATGTCATCCAAGTGAGAAAACACTGGCTCATTTCTCAGACGTCCCAGCCATCCAAATAAACCAAAAGCCCTTCACTCGATGGTACATTGATTGAAGCCGCCTCATAATGAGCATTCCTGTTGTCACCTCTGCAGTGTTTCCTCTATTTCTTTTTTCAGGGTTTTCAGAGAGCCAGATGCCCTTAGTTATATGTACAGTAGAAGCAAGGGATAATTGTGCAAGTGCACAGTCCACAAAGAGGAAGAAATTTGATTCTTTCTCTCCAGTGGCACACTCTAATTTAGATACTGTAGCTTTTAATTAGGTGAGTCACCATGAACCCTCAGAGAGCTCAGTGAAAGAGAATATGTGTGTGCGTCTGCTGATATCTATTTCTATCCCCTTATCTTTGTAGATGTAAAATTTTAGTGGAACATTTGTATTAATATTAATTTGGGGACATTTCTAAATGTGAATATGTATTTATATATCCAAAGAGTTTTAGTACCATAGAAAACCAAAGAATCAAAGCTAAGGATTTGTCATCGCCCAAGTATTTTTAAACACGTTATGCCCCAATCCTTGATAAGATTACGGCGTTTTCTTTTTTTCCCCCTGAGTGTGAAATGTGAAATCAAATCTTCAGTGAAGTGGGATGGCAGAAATGATGAGAGGAAAGTTTATTTAATTGGCAAAAGATTAGAGTTTATTACGGTCGTTTGGAGACCATGTAGTCATTTAGTATGTAGCACGCAGTAAGAAATGGCAGTTAAAGGATTAGTTCACCCTAAAATAAAAATTTGGGTGTTATTTACTCCCAAATCATTATTTAGTTTACACAAAAACGATTTTTCTCTAGAATTATTATGCAGTGGATGCCGTGTAATAGTTTAAAATACGCCATTGGCTGCTTTTACATTACGGAAACTATAAAATAATACACAAAAAAATACTATGGTTACATAAAAAAAAAAAAATTGATACTGTACACTCATTTTTTTGCCCATACATTTTTAAATCAAGAAGGATTTTCTAGACAAGTAAACATCATAGTCTTGTTTTCTGAAAAAACAAGTCAAAGTTAAGGTTTGAGTAGAAAAAGCAGAATAATTTGCCAATGAGGTAAGCAAAATAATCTATTTCAAACAGTATACAAGATTACATTAAGATTATTTTGCATGTTTCAAGTAAAATTATTTATTATTTTTGACTGGTTTTCCTAAAAACAATTGGTTTCACTTTATTTTGATGGTCCCTTTTGCGTATTTTGTTGATTATAACTAACATTGCACCTACATATCTACTAACTCTCAGTAGAGTGCTAGCAGAGTATTAGGGTTAGAATAGGTTGATATGTACATTGCAAAGTTACTTATAGTCAGTAGAGCGTCTTTTGGGAGACCATCACAATAAAGATTTAGCAGATATTAATAAGAGAGTGTAGTAATATTCTAATGAGAGTAAGTTGACATGTACAGTAGGCGCAAAGCTACTTATTGTCAACAAATTGTTCAAAAGAGACCATCAAAATAAAGTGTTACCCTATAATTTTGACTTGCCGTGAAAATACATACACAAATACATTTTCTCTATTTCACGCTATGATTAAGCAATTATAAAGTCATCTCGTACATGGATATGCATGGATTGTGTGTATGTTTCCTTTATCTGATTATACTAGCATTATTTAGACTCTAGTAGCCTATATTCCAGTGTATGAATGTTTTCCTATCTTCTAAAGGTTCCATTCTTGGTATCAGAATTATCTTCTCTTTATTACTCAAACTATGACATATACTATCTGATCATACAATTTTTACAATGTTTTGAAATAAACTGCAACAACTATCCGGACCAGCAGTAAAAATTCCAATTGGTCATGAACGGAGACAAAGAAAGGAGAATTATCAAAAGTCCCTAACCCAGGCTATTCTGTGCTCAAATCCTCAAACTCAACCTTCAACCAAGTTTAACCTTCTGCAGTTTTTGATCTGAAATACTGCCATTCTTTTGCTCTTTTCTCTCTTGTTTACTTTCCTTTATCCTGCATGTATGTGTTTTGCTTTATTTCTTTGTATGTTAGCTATAGCCTCGTTTATTACATTCATTATATTCACAATCGATTGTCTCTGTGTGCTGCTCACAATCCTACTGTAAATCACTGAATGTTGCTCCTTCAGCTACATGCTAAATTACTGCTAATACTGGTTAATTATAACTAGTTATAATTAATATTAAATATTCCCCTCTTGAGCTAATTTGTTACACTAGATTTTTGCAGTGGAAGCATTCATAATTCATTGTGAAAATACTGTGTCATTTTCTTTTAGGTATTACAAGATAATAAATTGCTGTCCATATGGGAACCTCTTTTTAACTTGTACAGTAATACATTCACTTGCAAACAATATGAATATGACAGTATTATATAGTAAAAATACATTTAGTTTAATGTCAAAACATTTTTTTTTGGCTGTATATAAAGGTAAACATGGATTTATATTAACTGTGCCTTCAAGATCGTTGGTTGATCATCTAGAATATTGGCTGAATGAGTATAGTTAGTTTCTGAACTAACAAGCAAAAAATCAGTCTACAACATAATTCACTCTCTTTGGCCTAATTTTGAAGCAGGCTAATTTAATTGTGTCTTAAAGGAGCAGCATACTGAGAAACATTACAGGTTGAAGTGTTGTCTTGCCACCTGAGTAGACTCATTACCTAAGAGCCCTACTGGCAGCCTCCACACACCAGCTGTTCGCCTCTAATGTGATCTCACATATTCGTATGAAAGATAAGATATTCACATCAAACATTCATCACCCCACAAAACTGTGAAACAACCTCTGGGGGGACATATTTTCTGAAAAATACCACAATACAGTGGTTATTGCCCTGATGTTCTTGCAGTTGCATAAAATGATTGGCAGATCAGCACATCGCGTTGAACGAACATGTCAAAAGCAAAGATGACTGCCTCTTGAAGACCCAATTCAATTTTCGAAATCAAAAAACACAATTATGAGAAAATGATGCCGTGAAGAAGGGGTCAGTGTTATGTTGTGAGTGCGAGTTATTTTTTCGGTTCTATCCTAAAGCTTGGAGTTTTGTCTTGCTTAGTTTAAAATGTATGAATATGTATAAGGATAATGGCCTGACAGATGCTTTGATTTTGAGGAACATGCATAAGATTTAGCCATTTAGTTTTCTTGATTTACATAAAAGATTATAGGTGAGTATCATTAACATGAATTTATGTATATAGGAGGAAGACGGAAATCTAGCGTGCACTGAGAGACCGTGTAATTACCGCCATCATCAGTCTGTCATTCATCAAAGTTCTGACAAAGTCTTTTGAAGCAGAAGATGCATTTATTTGAAGCGGTGTATGTAAAATCTCTCTCCCGTGTGGAAAGCATCCCTCTTTTTATGAGGACTGTGTAGACCTCGCCATCTGTTTGCAGAAGTGCTTCAGTATGAACTGAAGTCAGTGAACACATGAACTTTAGTCTGGCAGGACAGTGAGGTCTGAGGGATGGGAGAGTGGGTGAGCTGTCAGATGCCGGGGCTGTGTGGAAGCACTATATCACTGACACACTTTCCTGAGATTGATTTCTATTTCAGATGTTATTGATTTTGTCTCTGGTCCAGAGGGACACTGCATCCTCACCACTTAATAGTGGTTATTTTCAGTCTTTCAGAGAAAGATGTTCTGAAATGACTCATGTTAGTAGGAATTTACATTCAGGCTGATGGTTAGTGGTGAATCGGGCCTATATTTTATGGCAAAAAAAGCTAGCCCAATATCATCTTGTGGATGTAGAGTTACTCAGTGTTTTCATACATTAATGGTGCAGTCACATTAGAAAATTGATCTATTCTCAATATAGCTTAGCAATGTATGAAGCAAAGCTCACCTAAGATTTATTATGAGGGGAATTTGCATGATCAGCTGAACCCAATGCAAAATTGTTGGAAATATTTCAGCATCAAGTCCATCCCAATGGATCTTATTGAAAATGATTGACGATTGATATTGAAGAACATTTGAAAAACAATGGTAAACCAAAAATATGTTTAATGTATAAATATATAATATATATTTGGGTGAAATCATGCCTAGTCTATAGGTACACAACATTTAATTTCATTGTAACTTTTATTACATTTAAATTAAATTAACTTAAAATACTGCTCTAATGTGTAAGGTAATATTAAAGTGATGTTTCAGTTTTGAAGGCAGTTTAAAACTCAATTTAAAATATTTATGAAATAAAATATATTAATATATAAAGGATTGTATATACTTTACGCTTTTTTAAATATATATTGTTTTTTTTTGCATTACAGTCATGAAAAGAAGAATTTTTTCTTTTAATTTTTCTTTTAATTTTTTCGGTGCAACATGATATGGATATGCCACAGGTTTTGTGAGATGCAATCATATTGTATACTGTGTAATATGAATCCTAACCCCACAATCCTAATAATAGTTTTGTGTCACCAAAAATGTAAATTCATAAAATGACATGATGTTCACAAAACTCTCATATTCTGATCTGCCTCCTCAAACTAGCTGCCTCTGTTCTCTTGTGTTGTGTTATACTTTGGCACTTTAATAAATCTTAATTTAAGCCCTCTGTTTGAACGGCAGGACAAGACACAGAGCGGGCTTGTGTCAGCACATCTCAGAATCATCTGATTATTTATTTATTCACTTTTCTCCTTGTTCTGCACGTCAGACATTTAATCATGAGCGCTCACCGAAGACATGCACAGCAAACCACGACCGCTCTATCAGACAACACTATTATCAAGACTAGTACCCATTCTTCTAGCCATAGAAAAGAATGAGTGAGCGTGCGAGAGAGATTTTAATTGAACAGTTCCCATAGGGAAGTACGCTGAGACAATGATGTCTAATGCGTACAACATCCAGAATTCCCAGACTTTCTTTCTCCCAGGGAAAAACGCAATCATGCTTATAGCCTTAAAGCACTTACAGAAGGACAGGGGGTGAATTTATTTTCTGAGAAATGATACTTCATCGAAATTTAATGAAACTAGAGAAAGCGTTCGCTGGGGAGCATATGGAAGCATTATTGGCCTGAAATTACATTCTCTCCCAATCCTGTTTACAGATGAATATCTTCTGGCTGTTGACCCAGAGCCAGGTGGCCGCGTGCCTCACATGAGGTAGAGTATACATAGCACAGGTGCAGGGAATAAACAGACAGTTTGAATTGTTCTTTCCGCCTTTGACACAGGTGCCAATATGCCAGTGATGGCATTTGTAGGGGATTGGGAAAAATCTGGCTGCGGCCTCGCGCACACAAATAATCAAACTGGCTGCAAACCAAACCATAAATAAAAGCATGTCTGGATAACCACAGGTATTCCGTAAGCTTTCCACTCACAAAGGACACAAACCATGGCCCTACCTGCTTCTCAAACACCTTCAGCAGCAAATTACACTATATTAAGAATTTAAAGGTTTATTGTGAAAAACTATGTCCTTTCCTGGCATTAATGCCCTTGTGTTTGCGCACTAATTTAATGCACTTCATTTAGCTTGCACCTGGGTGTCATGTCCTGCGTTCGCTGGTGTATATTTTGAGACTCCTTCCATCTGTGGCTGTACGTGGCTTAGCAATATTTGTTTTTTTCGGAAGAGGCTGCTCTGTGTTTGCACACAAATAAGTGACCGAATTAGACCTCAAACAACATTGTCATCCAGATCCCATCGTACAGGAATCCTATTTGCATTTATTAGAGCCACTGTGGGTCAGAAGAGAGAATGGGCGAGGGCGAGGGAGAGCAAGGATAAATAGTTTGGAATAGGCCTAACATTGGTGTTGGAATTGTTATATTTATATGAAATCCATTTATTACTTTTATATAACAGTTTTATAAACATGAAGTTAATATTGAGTAACCTGTCTTTTACATGGAATACTGACAGTTACTCCATTATTGTCAACCACAAATTGTGCCAAACAAAGCCACAGCAGCAACATTACAGCCATTGAATGAAGTAGAAGTTTTGAATGAATAGGTTGAATCAGTGATTCAGTGACTCATTAAAAAAAAGATTGCAGACAAAACATCCTGCTGGTATACTGCTTTTACTGATTTAGCATTAAAAACACAGCAGAAACAGTTAGCATTTTTTTTTTTTTGAGTGAGTCAGTGTTTTGTACCAACTTACTCAAAGATAATCACTTTAAAGAGAGTCACTAAAATTGCCCATGACTAATGTTTGTCTGTTTGAAACGCACAAACATATTCTATTCTTTTCTGTTCTTTCTCTTAGAAAACTGTTTGTTCAGTCTGAAGCTGTATGGTGATATCTAAATGCTCAAATTTGCAATCAGGTTTTTTTTCTGCTTCAGTTTCCTTTTGATTATTTAACATTTAAGTCACAACATCTGTCACATCCTCCGCTCTTCATTAACAGACTTCTCTTCAGATGAAACCTCCCCCTTGTTGATTTATGCCCGTCTGACTTTTGCTGCGATGTAACTCTCTGCAATCTGCGTCGACAATCTTGAAAAGATCAATTTTAATATAAAAAAATAATGTCGGAACTCGTCCCTTGCAACCTCAACCGTCTTGTGGGAAATATTGCGCAGGCATTTTAAAAATTGTACTTGTGTTAATCAAAATGTCAGCTTGACCTACAGTCGAGCAGGAATGTATGAGGTATGAGGTTAATGATTTGATGGGAAAAAGACGTACTGAGCTTTACTCCTCCAAGTTGCTCACCTCTGAGGGGTACACAGTGACTTTTCCTCCACTGGATTGTGGGAGCTTAAGGCAGTTTGTTACGTTATCTAACCTTTAGGGATTATATTTTACATTTAAAGGTCAAACTGTAATATGGTGGTCACAGCATTCAGGGAACACATTGTTCATGGGTCCCTGGTCTCACAGAGTTAATAACAAGGATGGACAGTGTCTGAAAACTGTGGTAAGTGTGTTTAATTCAAAAGGTAAATGGTTTTTTCTCTCTCTCAATAAATAAAGCAATAAATGAGCACAGCCTCAGGTGGGAATGCCAAAACACACTTACATCTCACAGCATGATTAGAGCAGGATATTTGTAGCTGTTTATTGCCTTCCCTTGATAATAACTGCCCATATGGTCTTTTTAGTTTTGATTAAAGACCATGAGCATTGTGCACACCAGTTGTGTGTCACCGTCTGCACCTGTCAGCCACCGTTAACATTTGGGAATCGAAAGAATGTGTTTGCTGCCTGGAAGTGAGGTGACCGGAAGATGCCCTAGAGGGTCTGACCCCTATAGTTCAGTTGAGCGGCATAGGTATTGATATGATAATATGTGCTAGTGTTTGTTTTCATACATGTGAAATGCCAATGCCCAGTCTGTAGCTTCCCAGAGGATCCGTGCGCAAAGCAGATGGGTGCATTTTCCTAAAGGGGGTTTTCATTGTGATTCAAGGATGCAACGAAGATAAACACCTGCCATCGACGAAGAGGGGAATAAAAAGAGAAGAAACGTCACATACAAGAACAGTCGCCAATATACCTTTCGGTTTATAACCAAAGCTTCCATTGCAGATTTTAAAGCGCAGCATAACGCTCTATTCTATAAATCGACTGTGTTTTCTGGCCAGCAGTAAGTTGAGCTAGTAATGTGAAATGTAACAGACCCAGCTGCCATTTTCTCTGTGTTTGGAGCAAAATCGGGCAGCAGCGGGTACTTATCTGGGGGCAAGAGCTGGTAATCTTTTCCTGGCTCAGTCAAGCCCATCTCCCCGACTCAGTCTCCCTAAATGAGGCACTTACTGGCCCAGCTGCGGTCTGGACCTAAACCAATGGCCTGCAGGGACAAGGGCCGCTCTCTAAGGCTTGCAGGCCATGTGCTGTTATTGAAATTGCCCTTCTCCTCAAGAGGACTGCGAATGCATCATCATCTACCTGCGGCGCTCTCCACAAAGACTCTGAGAAAATTGCTGCTTTTTTTTTTTTCTTGTTTATATTCTTTACTGTAGTCACTTTTCAGTTTGTTTGGCTCAAGAGCCTGCTAGAATCAAAAGTCCCTCTCATCTGTTTTCACATCTGTTCTTCACGAGACAAACATTTTGTACATTTTATCTTGCTATCAGGTTTTTCGTAGCCTCCCTGACTGGCTCTTTCCGCTCCACCAGTCTGCCGGGCCCCAGAATGCCTTGCTCTTCCACGGTAAGCAGGATGTGCCTAACCAGGCTTGTCCTGTCTGATAGTCAATGTCTCTTTCTGTCCATAGAGGCATCTTCCTCTTCTCCTCCTCCTCCACCCACTGTAGGGCTCTTCTTTACGCTTGGCTTAACCATGTCTCTTAGGGCCTTTCAGTTGGTGAAGGCCTGTGTGGATTCCTGGCAGGACTGAATCCATAGCCTCAGGTATGGTTTGTAGATCAGAGGAGGAAACCAGCAGAGAATGTGAGAACATGATCGCTTGCCCACCAGGGCCAGGCCGGTGGGCATTGCATGCTAAGTACACAGTTCAGAGGTACCACTGTATGTCCTTCTGCAATCTTCTCTCGGTCTCTGGGGGCTTTCTGTCCTCTACCATCTTTTGTTTCCTTATGTTGTTATTCTTTCTCTCATTCCATCACTTCCATTTGCTGAAAGGTGATTTAGTCAAGCAGGACTTGGATTAATGTGGTTGTTCTTGGATCTTCTCAGTCCCACTCGAATTGATAATTTTCTAAACTAATCCTGTCTTAATAGTTTGTTCAACAGAATGTTGGGATTTATTAGTTTGTTTGTTTTTTAATCATGGGCTAATATTTTATAATGCCATATTTATTTGTTGTCATCTTTATAATTTTTATTTTGACCTGGTCTGCTTTTTTCTTACAACCTACATCCAACCTATTCTTATTTATTTATTTTTTGATAATTCGTTTAGCTGTAAATCACAATGTGGAAGAAACATTTGTTGCTACTTCCATTTTACTTGAATCTATTAAGAACAAGATTGTTTGAAACAATCTACTCATAATCTTATGGGAATATTCTACTTGTTACACATGCATTGCAGTTTTTATCAATTTCACTAATTGAACATTTTAAATAGTGAAATTATCATCATGATGCACATTTTATTTGTTACCACTGAAAATAATAACAAACTTTTAAAATGTTATTGTTTTATTAAGATAGACAACAAATATGTCCAGGCCAACATTCAATTTGGCAAAATCTAAGTTACGGATGCTGACTGCAGCTTCATTAACTACCCAATGTATTCTGCTTTTGTATTTTGTATTTGTGGCACTGAGGATGGTGTCAGACTCGTTTCATGGCAGGTGAGATGACTGGCAGAGTTCGACCTTCTTCTAGTAAAGTGTCAGTTGCGATAACTGGTGTTTCCGGAGAGGTCTCGCTCTAAAGTCGACCTTACTCAGTATCTCCTCACTGTCAGCAGGCTCCCTCCTCCTCCTCGCAAAAAATGTCCAGGTCAAAAAAATTCAAAAAGCTGCATCCTTGAGCTCAGAATATTAGTTTATATGAGACACGTATTCAAAAGTCTGCAGCTCTGCCAAAAAGCCTGCTGAAATTCAGTTTGCTCTCGGTGGACAGAAATTTAAACCTTATGATGAATTGACTTCTGAAATGTCTGTTGATTTATTTTCAAACGGCATCCAATAACAGCAGGCATAAAGCCTGCTTCGGAGTCTGACTCATCCTTCTTTCTGCTAATTTGGCTAAATACAATAAGAATTGCATCACATGCACTGAAAGTTTTGAAAAGACTCATGAAAAAAATACCAAGTCTGCGTTTCTTCATTCGGTTAATATCTATGGATGGCACATCCTAAGATCCCTCTTTTTGATGAATCGCACTGTCTGTCTGTCTGTTCTGTACCTGGTCACGGGGAATTCACCTTTTGTACTGATCTAGTTTGGCCACCGCCATCACCTCAGCTGATAAACTAAGGGAGCAAACCTTTGATATTCATCAGGAAGTGGCTCTTATCTAAACCAATGATGTTACTGTTCCATGTGAAGGCCATTTCAGGAGGGAGTATTTACATATCATAGTGAATAGCAACCCGGCATTTTATTACCATTTGAAAAGGCAAAGATAAAGCGACAACCTTCAGTTATTTGTTGTGGTCTTTGAATCCGGTCTCAAATGACTTTTCATATCCATTCATGTCTGGCTGCAATAATAAATAACTTATATATAGGTTGAAGATGTTGGCCTGCCCTGCTGGGGGAAAAAAACATAACCCAGCCTGAGCTAATATATTTGCTGGTCTTATGTGGTTTCCCAGGCTTATTTCACCAGCTTATAAACCAAAACACATTTAAAACCAGCAGTTAGATAAGATAAAAATCTGCCTGGCATAAAAACCAGCTAACGATTTGTGTCAATTATGTAATAACTCATCTGTTAAATTTAGGAGTACATTTAAAAATTATTCACAAATGTAATGATTCATAATCAACATGCTTTTACTTTTTGTGTAAAAAATAACTTTTGACATGTTTTGGGGAGCAAACTGTTCTTTAATCATGGTGATGACAAATAGCTCATATTCTTATTTCTCAGAAAATGTAGTTAAACTAAACTGACTCATATAATATTAATATATAATTATGCTGTATGAATAAATATATTTATGCAAACTTTTAAATAAGTCATGTTTGCAAAATCACTTTTTACCTTTAGCAAATAAGGATTGTACACTAGCACATATTCAAGGAGTGTGAATATTTATATATATATATATATATATATATATATATATATATATATTTAATCTAGTTCAATTGAAACTTTCTAAAAAAGTAAAAAAAATAAAAAAAATAATCCTGTGAAACCAATTAGAACAGTGACTCTTGTATAACACATCGTACAACAATTTTGCTTGAGTACAGTGTTTTTGAAAGAAGTTCATTTGGTTCACCAAGGCATTAAAAGAAAATACTATTGCAATTTTAAATTGATTATTAATGTGATTTAACTATTAAATTAATGTAAAAAAACAAACTATTTTTTTTTTTTAATGTGCTTTATAAAGGGATTGCTGTCATCTTTAAAGTCATCTCTCAGAAATCACTATAACATGCTGACTTGGTGCTCAAGAAACATTTTTATTATCAATGTAAAAAAAACAACTGTTGTCCTGTTTAAATTTTTGTGGAAACTGTGATACTTTTTTTAAAGATTCTAAATCTTAAAACATTCTAAAGATAAGTTTGAAAGAACAGTTTTTTCCCCATAAAAAGAAACTTTACTGTCACTTTCTATCACTGTATTGTTTCTTGCATAAAGGTATTCATTCCTTTTTAAATTAGAACAAATTTACTGACCCCAAACATTTTAACGGCAGTATACATCATTGACCCGTGTGCTTTTCAGGAAGGTGTTTGTGCATTCATCTGTTCCTAATCAATTATGTTAATTTTTGTACTGTCTCTCAGGTCTCACCAGGCGGATGTCTGTGATCCATAGAGAAAGTTGCACAGCGTTCTGCCTTTAGTATAATCCTGACCTTTCAAAGAGCTGACCTGCATGTACACATAGGCTGAAGGACAGCTGGATGTCTGCAAGTTCGTTTCACATTAGCTCTACCTTCACATCACACCAGCAATGTCCTATTAACACATTTCACCCTCATGGGTCACCAGATCCACCTCACACTTGTCAGCAACTCATGTGCCAGTATTTCCTCTTTGTACCAGGCAACCAATCAGAAGCAATGTGTATGTTTACCTCATTAACGGCTGTGAAGGTCAATTAAGTGCAGTATCAAATCTGCTGAAATGAACGTAAGCCAGTTAGCGCCATCGTTTACGGCTATCTGATGAAGAAGAGAAACATAGAACTTAGGCTAAACACGAACTCCTGCTGTTCATGCCATCTGAAGGAAAACAAACAGCCAGTGCTGATCAGACATCACCATAACTCATAACTCACCCATCTCGCCGCACTGTCAGGAAATGTTCTTTATACATTTGCTGCAGGTTTTAATATTCACTAACACTGAAAAATGACAGCCCATAAACATATTTTGGATTATGAGAAAAAGTGCACAATGTAGGCTATTACGTTCTCTATGCCGTTCCTTGTAATTTGCCATTATCTCTTTGACAGTTATGTCTTCATTCATTTTTCATTTTGTATCAGAATGGAGAATAACATGCATCAGAGTCGACACCATGGGCCGCTTTACGAGCACGCTGACGGATCGCGGGAATGATGGCCTGCCTGCTGCCAGTGTTCGTGTTTTTCACTCAAGTCATGAGAAATGAGGGCTATATGGAGAGTCCATCGGTCTGACAGTTGGCTGACCTGTCACGGAAACACTGTCCTTTCGTACTGGACCAATGGGCCTCATCTCCCAAAGGCAAACATTAAACACACAGAGAGAAAACACTGTGTTGACTCCGATCAGCAGTGTTGTGTCAGCTCTACTAACACTGTTGTGACCCTCACCTATACCCTTGCGCAACTGTTTGCCATCTTGATAGAAGTGCAGTCGATTGAGAAATCTGAGTAAATCCGAGTGCAAATGTTTTTTGTGAGTATTAGTATACTCTTTTCGCTCATTCCAATTCCTCCAAAGTTCTAGAATACATTGAAAGAAAATTTACGTTGTGTACTCACTCTAATATTCCGACTTCCTTTGTGTGTTTTGTGTGACATAACACCTAAAATAAATATAAGATTTTAAATGCAAAATTTGTATTGAATTACGACTATATGGTTTTAGACACTCTACTACTAACTAACTACATGTCAACTACATCTCAACTAATTCTCATTCAGCTGCAACTACATGTCTACTAACTCTCAGATTGGACTGTTAAGGTAGGTTCAATAGAATAAGTTGACATATACTTTCTCAGGTCAGTATATCACTCTATATGTTGAGGACCCATCAAAATAATGTCTAAGTTATTAGGCAGACAGTCTACTACTCTAATGACTGCTAGTTGACATGTCGTTGAATGCCATCTAACATTTAGTTACATTTTGCAGATACTGGCTATGTTTCCATCCAAAGATGAACATAACATAAAACATTTGAGAGTAAAGCAGTTTCCATCCAATGAGTCAAAGAGAACAAAATAGTCACATCCCGATAAACTGGCATTAAACATCTCTAAGAAGACCAGGAGAAGACACTGAATATAATAATTCTCATATATAAAAAAATACCACAATACAATTCGTACCACAATAATTGTGGTCATTGCTTTCAGAGGTGGATGCCAGCTGTTTGGGAACGCAGTTGTGTTAGACAGTAATTATATAGAAATACTTTGATGACAGGCTTTGCTCAGACATTTCAGAATGACAAAAGCAACCTATAGATGCTGTGAACAAGATCGGTCCGCTGGTTACTCAAAAAGTCACCTTACTTTTTTAATGCGCATGGTGGAATTTATTTTGTAAAAGTGCTTCCATTGTAGTTTACTCATTTTTTCTTATCGCAAAATTTTTAGCAAAATTTTGGAATCTTGTGCATACTTTTAGTACAAAGAAACAGAGCCCATTTGTCTTATCAATTTTGAAACTGATATGACAAGGTATAAAAATCTGTTGTTTTAAGTCTCACGTAAAACCAAAAACATTATGATTTTGGGTGATGCTACATTCTGTGTCCAAAATCACATGTTGTGTTGGCAGACTAGTAGTGTCTGGTTTAAGCGCAGAACCAATCGTTCATACCTGCAGTGGTGAGTAAGTTGTTTGATTTAACACACCGAGGCCATTTTCTGTACATTTTGCTGCCCGTCTTCTTTGTTCATCAGCAAATTGAAAGAACGTTGCTTTGTGCGAACACTGCTGTCAAAGACTAAGCCCCTGTCACATTGTGTAGCAATCTTGATCTAATCTCTCTTCCAATGAATACCGACTCACTCTCTCCCTATTTGCCTTTCCTGTCCCTTTGTGCTTTTCTGAATGGATCTGAATGAGCGTTACGCCGTGAGAACGCCCCCCGCCGATTGAGTTCCGCTCTCCTCCACTTCGCCCTTCCTGTCTGAAAGCTCCAGACTCTCTCCGTTCCGTCCCGGCAGAAGCTATTCAACCATTCAATGGCTGCCGAATACACCGAGGTCTGTGATCAAAGCCCTCCTGCCTCTGACAGTTGGTGACAGCATCGAGACAAAGGCGGCACGGCAAATAAAACGCTCAGAGCCGTCATTATTAAAGTTCAGTCGGGAGAAGAAAGCGGGCGTTCGACAGATGCGCCAGCTTCAAGAGAGAACAGCCGCGTGGTCTCTCTAACAGCTCCGCTTGTGTATGATAATTATGACATTTGCGTTTAATTGGGGTAATTGTCTCAATGAAGTCATCCGTGCTCACTGTAGCTCGCCAGGCCCATGAGGCGTCATGTCATTTGAGATTACAGTGCGTGTGTTTGGAGGAGTTTTTGTGTTTGTACACTTTTATTGTGAGCTAATGTAATTTTAGCAGAAATGAGTGCGTTTTTGCACGCATATGCACGGTTTGGGACGCGCATGCCTGAATGCTTGGCGATAAATCAATCTGTAGTGTTTCTGCTCTCCCTGTGGTCCTGGTCTGTGGCAATGTGGCATGGCTGATATATTTGTGCAAATGTCTGGGTATGTGTGTGATCATCTCTCGCTTTGGTCAGACTGCAGGCCAATGCTGTCCTTAATCTCTACAATTCTGCGTTCTCTTGCTCCTTCCAGCTTCCTGACAGCGTTGACATTCTCAGGGCAGAAACACAGCCTATCTTTGCCAGGGTGTCACCTTTCTGTTCTCCTCAACATTCCTTTTTATCGTTCTCGCTCAACCGCTCTCTCTCTCTCTGCCCCATTTTAATCTGTTATTCTTTCGCTTGCTCCGTCTAAAATGATTTAGAGTCTTTTTTTCCCCTTCTCTGGGCTGTTTTGCAGGGATTTCTATGTAAAGATCAAGGGAAACTTGATTGAGATAAATAAATGAAAGCATTCGATCTTTGTTTTCAAGCTAAATGTCACCGCTTTAAATGATGATACTTATTTATTAATATTGAGGGCTGAAATAAAGGACTCTATCCTCCTAATGAAGTAATTAAGTTTGTGCTGGACTCCATTTGATGCCGACATGCGTCAGACAACAGTTTTAATTCATTTGACTTTTCCTGTTTTCCTTTTGTCCATGCTGCAGTATATTCTTTGATCTCAACTGGTCCCTAGTGAGATTTAATTTCAAAAACCGTCCATGAGAGAAGCTCTGTTTTAACCTGTTGGGAGCGGACGGGGTCGCCAGTGGCAATGAGGGACTTTATTCTTTGGCTAAAAAGGCTGAGATTGATGAGCTCCACATATCCCACTGTTCATTTATCAATAAAGCTGTCACCTCACCACTAACTTGGGCGGGTGTGTGTTAGCATTCATCAACACCAAGGCATCAATCACCAACCTCTGAGCAGCAACTTGGCAGTCCATTACACCGACCTGCCACCGATGCTGCCACCAAACTACTACTTTTTTTTCCACCCTATGATAACTTACCTTAGTGCTGAGGGTCCTTAGAGACAACTGCCCTTACTGTGCCATAATCGTAAGCGGCCGTGATGTATGTTTGTGATTTGCACATAGGTGTGTGGATCAACAGTCTCTGTTAATTCATCTTTGTTGTTGTTACTGGTGAAGTAATGACTGAAGACCTGTGGACTGATACGACACTCAAGCTGCGTTTATTCTTGGCTTTTTAACTCCTTACGGCTTTATTTGGGAAAAGACAATCCCAGGCCTGCTACATTTATCTGCTTCTCTCCCAAGGCAAGGCAGCTCAGTGTTTACTAATAACAGGAGTTCAGAGTGAAAATGATTGGTTCGGAGTAAATACCAACACACATCCAATTTGTTCTTCCTTGTAAGATGTTGTCCTAGTTGAGACTTTTTATAAGTGAATCTCATATAGAGCAAGTGGATCTCAAAACGTTTCATCACAAAACAAAAGAAACAAGCAAATATATATATTAAAATAAATCTATATACTGTATCTGTCTGTCTGCCTACCAAGAAGAAAGACATTAGGACGTTTAAGACTTTTGCACATTGTTTTTCATTACAAGTAAGCAGATATTCTCCTTCCATCTAGAAGAGTGAATAATTTACTCTTATTATTAAAAATAGATTTTTACAGCTTTAATACATGCAGGCTTTGTTCAAATTTCAGTGCACTTTTCTTGGTATTAAAGTCCAATTTACTTAACGTTGATTTTGTTGAGGGTCTGCAGTGTTTAAGCCCACTGATTGACTCTAATCACTCAGTAATGACTACAAACAAGATTTGGGGGAATTATATTGTCATCATGCAAGTAACAAAACTTGGGAGTCGTTTAGAGTAAATCAGCTTTTGTTCAACTGGCCAATCAGACAGTGTTTGTCGATTAAAAGCAGACATTGATTGGGTTTTTGTTTCTAATTACCGCCTAAAGCCTTTAGAGTTCGTTGTCTATCTGTTTGGTCTTTAAACACAGGCAATTTTACGTTTCCCTTTTATTACCTGACATGATTTAAAAGTTCCTAGATAGAAATTACAGGGATGTACACGTATAGCTTCTCAAACACTGCTATCTTTGTGTGTTCAGACTCTTATTAGCCCTATTAGCACCCGTGTAATTATAATTTTTACCTGACGATCAAATTTGACTTGTATTAATCAGGCTTCTGTTATGGCAGCTGTTTTAACTTCAGATTATAGTCACATGTTGACATAACCCGACATTAGTCTTGCAATCACTAAAGGCATAATATTTTTCTTTTCTTCAGCATAATTCCACTATTTCATTATAGCGATGTCATTCAAAATGAGATTAAACCCCCCACACAATATTAAAAGGTGTTCGTAACTGATCTGAATGAATAAACATTAGTCTGTATGTGTAACTGATCTGTTTAAAACCGGCCTGTCATTTTTCACAAACTGATTTTCATTTATTTCATTTATTATGTTTTTTTTTTCTTAACCTACTCTGAATGCAAAACATATAGCACATATAGAATATACAGTATAATCATTATCTCTCAAACAATTTGCAGTCTGATGAAAAAAAAGAAGAGCTTTGTAATTAAAACCTTGCAGTCCTTCTACAAGGGTTTCTCATCATGTCTAAAAGGATGTTACATTGCTAGTATTGTTAAACAGGATGGATGTGAGGAAGGCCCAGGCTCTGAAATAGATGAATTACTGTGTTTTTATGCATTGTGGATGGCTAATGAGAACATTCAGACAGTCTGGAGCAGCATATTCCTGCTCATTATCTCTCAGCAATTCTGTCCTGGCTTTCTCTCACTTACTCTTCCTATCAGTTTTATCTTTTTCTTGAATAAAATATTCTTGGAAATGTTCCTTCTATCCATATCACCCTCCACTTTTTGTCTTTGCCTGTTTTCTTTAATCACCATGTTTAAAACCGTATTACTAATTATCTGTTCTGGACATTCATGTTGTTGTTTATTTCATTATAACCACAAGAAGCTTAAGACCAAAATTAAGATGAATTTTCTTTCCAGTGTTAATTTCCAATGTATGAACTTTATTTAAATCATAGTTTGTCTTTTAAGATTTTTTTCTTTAAATCTAAGCTAATGTAAATGTTACAGAATTTTAATACATTTTTATTAATCGTTTTGTTATTACAATTTTCTTTAGCAGCAAGTTAAATTGTAACTTTTATTTTAGTCAAAAGAATTTATTTTCTTTTAAACAACTAATATTTTTTACATTTTCATCCTAGCAGCTAGCCATTAACATTAGTTCAACAAAAGTCAAACCAACCACAATTTTGCCACATGCAATTGCTAGTTTGAGACTATTGTTTATTTATTTATTTTAGGGCTGTCAACAATAACGTGTTAACGACGTTAAAGGGGCTTATTATTTTTTGTGTCGTTAATTACGTAAAAATTTTTTTACGCATTTCACGCATGCGAACGAATTGTGACGAATTATTTGTCAGGAAAGTGGGGCAACAATTACTTCGGCGTAACTGCACATTGCATCAGTGACACGTGGGAACTGAAGTCTTTTATGCTGACCACAGTATATTAAAAACTGAGGAGCGTTATTTTGCGGAGGCTTGTAAAGAACAGTTCCTCTCTGTTGCACGTAAGTGGGGGCAAAACAAAAACCATTGGAGCTGACAGTTCACGCGACATGGTTGCCGAAATTCGTCCTACACGCTATGAACACATGAACTGTGTAGAGCAGAAGCGCCAGTGCCGCCCACGATAGTTTCGGCACCGCTTACGCTGAATTAAAGTGACAGTGCGTTGTTCTTGATCTAAATTCAGGTGTAGTTCCAAATAGTGATTAATCCTGATTAATCCACTGAAAATCCTGATTAATTTGATTAAACATTTTAATCATTTGACAGCCCTAATTTATTTTTATTTTGTGAGTGACACTGAATAAAATTAGTTTAGTGCAAAATTCGTCAGTATATCTGAATCATTTCCCCCCAAAAATTTAACTGCAAAATGTAAATGCTGCTAATTTAACCGCTATAAAATGTAGTACGTGAGCTTTTAGGACCATGCTGGCATAAAAATGCTAACCTCAAAACTAACAAACATGAACCAAAAGCCACAAAACACCTTGTGCCAGTAACACACCTCAAGATGGTGAGTTGCATAAGTTCTAAAACCAATTACAATCATCCTTTAGGCTGCTTTCTCAGTCTGTGCCCACTTTTGCACTATTAAGGTGTGAGAGGAAGGGAGGGTGTGTGAGTTTTAAAGTTTTACTCGGTGTGCCTGGCAGGCACCCAGTGTACATCTTCTCCAGCACATTACCACAAATAAAGAGACACTGACATCATGCCTCCACTTCATAATTTATGATTGCATCAAGGGCCACACACACACATTAATGTACACACAACCACTTTTCCAGATACACACACAAATCTGCATCCATTCTTATTCAACCCATGCCGTTTCTTTATACAATCGGCAGATCTGCTGAAGTATGCAAGTGCCCTCAGATGAAAAGGATTGTCAGAGAGATATTTTAACCCTGTTTTGCCGCTAGCCTTGACATGCGAAGATTAATAATGCGTCCGGTGAATTACAGCCTGGGCATTTACAAGGGCGTCTTTGATTGTGCAAACTTTGCAGAACGTGCTAGCACCAAACCCACAGGTTTATTTCCTTATTTTAATTTGGCGGCTACTAGCGCATTTCCTACTGGAGGCTCTCCAACGTACTCCTGACAACCACCGCTCATAAAATCTGCATTTCGAACGGACCTGAGTCATCCGAAGACAACTCAGATATCAGAGCGTTGCCAATGCAGCTAGCAGCTAGAAAATGTCTACCGAATAATTCACATAGGGGGTGGGTGTTAGCCAGTGACATCAAGCCTGTAGCGGAGAGTTCAGTGGAGGATACGGCACATGTTAGGTTGTCAAATGGGTTTTCGGTCTTTAATAGGACAGGGTGGGAGCAGCGTTTCTCTGTGGCATTAGCGCATTAGGATACTCACCAGTCCTGAGGGCATGAAGACGTTAGCAGTAATAACCAAACCAGCAAGCTCCCAACAGCCAGTCCCTCTAAATCAGCTAAAATGCAGATGAATTACGGCCATGATTAGATTTTTTCTGAGTGTGTGTGTGTGTGCGCTGATTGATGAAACACTCTCCTCAACTTGACTGCTAGCTGCAGTAGGTTCTTTATTTTTATGGTGACCAGAAAAACGCTCATATTCTTTACATTCATAGACGGTATACAATTACATAGATAAGAGACTAGTCTCATTATACAGCTGGTTTAATAAATTAATTACAAAGAAAATGCAATAAAAAAATTTAAGCAATTAAACATGACATCTGATTGTATATACAGTAATTACAAAAAAATAATAATATAATATAATATATCAAATAAACAACTTCTCATATATTCAAGATTTTCATCTGCAATACTTATAATTCATTTGGGGGCTGTTTTTCAGCAAACATTACTATATGCATATTAATGAGTCTGCTTACTATATAATTACTTTGATTAACATTTTTTATATGTACTGACAACCCTAATTTGAACCACTAAGGAAAGCACAATAATTACTTTAAGTATATCCTATTAAATTGTGCTCAGACACAGGTATAACAACTGCAAGGCAATTATCAGGATAACTTTTTCTCCTAGTTATCATTATAACAATTGCTCAAGTTTAAATTAGGTGTGCATCTCATCCCATACCTTCTATAATGCAAGTACGTCTTACTTTGTTAAAACAGGCAAAAGAATTCCCGGAGACATTCACTGAAATACCGAGCCTTATCTGGAGAGCAGAATATAATAGAGAATTGACTTGAACCAGGAAGTGACCGTCCAGAATGCTTAAGCAACTGTAGCAGCAGCTTGCCAAGAACCATTCAGAAGGCCTTAGGAACCACAATGAAACACTGTACCAGTCTCATCAGTGCAATATTGCACTAACCCACTCATATTTTCCTCTGGAAATGAAGAATTTGGTAACTGTCTCCAGTACAGTACAAGTGAGCTTAACTCTGTCTTTTTGTCTGTGTGCAATTGCTGTACTTTGCCCAGGCGGTTCTAGTGCCAGCTCTATTGGAACCATGACATCTGTCATAGTTATTATAATTTTTTGTTGTTGTTCCGCCAGTTCCAGGATAATAGTCGAATGTGAAGGCTTTGGTGCCCAAACTGTCAAACCGGTGCCAACTGCGAGCACAGAAATGAAGCCAAGGAAATGGCACAGCTCTGGCCTATAGCACGGTCACTTAGATAGAAGTAATGGAGCGAGACCTATGCTGTATCGCCTTAAGTCATGTTATTCAGAATGTCAGCTTTCTGCTTAAGTGGAAAACAGCAAAAGGTGCAGCTGTACTTGTGCCGTTATTACCCAAGACAATGTCTTCCCCGTGAAAATCAGGAAGCTCATTGAAACTCGGGTGACACAGCCAGCAAATCCTTTGCAACATGAATTTGATACAGGGAGGCATTTGACAAAATAGTCTCTAGACGATTTATGGAGTTGAAAGCAGCAGTTAGGGAGCTGGTGGTGTGTCGCACGACAGCGCAATTCAAAGACATGCCGGCATAGAGCGCTGAATGCTAACAAGCTATTCTGAGACAATTAGAACTCCAGAAGTGCTTCACTGAAAAAACACCATTATATATATATATATTTATTTCCGCACACTTACGGCGCGTATAGACCTGTCATTCAAATTCATTAAGTGCATTATATGAGTCTGACATCTGCTACATTAAAAATGCAATTATCTGAATTCATAAATATGTAATTGCAGGTGTTGAATAATTGATGTGGTCTAATGCTCTGTGTTAAGTTATAAACTGGCTCTTAATGGGTGCATGAAGGGAACAAAAGGTGTGCTCGATGCAAGATTAAAAGTCAGAGAGATTCCCTTTGAGAGTCCTCATCTTACGCACTGTGCGATTAATTAATAATTATTAATATACATGGGCATAACATCTGCAGGCTGAGATGCACACTTGAACATGTTCCCTCTCTCATATCTGCACTGCGAGATGTAGGTATCCAGCAATGTGATGTATATTTATAAGTCTATACAGTCGCTGTAGTTTATGAATCGACCACTGAAAACGTTTTTTTATGTGTGTCACAAGTGCAACTTTTTCTTATAACATGTCTATGTTTTTCTATATATGAAACTGTCATAGGTTCAAATTTTTCAAAATTGAGATTTATACACCCTCTAAGAGGTAAATAAGTCCATGTTTTGATAATAACAAAGTTTCGGGAGGAGCGCTGGCCGAATTAATCGCAGCTGCCTTGCATCATCTAATCAAACTGCTTATTACGGTCACCCAATCACATCCTTCTTACTCACTATAAATAAACCCGTTTTCCCCTTTTCCGCATCTCGCTTTTGTGCAAACCCTCCCCCTTCTCCTTCTCTCAGCTCCATCCTCTCCTCCGGGGGGCAACGGGAGTTTGAACAGGGCGCTGAACCCTTGCCCTTGCTAGGGCTCAGGCACACTAGGGTTTGGAGCCTGCCGTTCAACGATGACGAAATCATTTCATTGACGCCACTTTTTTTCATGACGATAAGGAGATGGTGACGAGATAAACACTGCTCTTTGATGACTAAAACATGACGAGACTTGTGTGAGTTTTCGTTGACGAGACGATAATGGACGAAAATGTTAGTGGGTTAAAATGCATGACATTTGTGCTTATTGTGCGTGTCAATTAAAACCTAAAAAGTATCTGTTGCTGCATTCTATCCTTGTTTGGTCACGCCCATCACCTG
>JAUCMT010000088.1:7394633-7405799 GCA_032357475.1 Enteromius thamalakanensis
CATATATTATGTAAATAAAGACTTTTATTTTGGATGTGATTAATCATGATTAATCATTTGACAGCACTAATATATATCCATATCTATATATTTTTTTTCCCTTACTCAATGTATATTATTTGTTTTGACATATAGCTTGACTGAAAATATCACTTCTTTGAGATGTTACACGACCATTACACAATGTAAAATCAATTTCATTGAGCACTATATGCAATTTCTTTGAATTGTTGCATTCATTGTGTGAGAAGCAAAGCATCTTATTTAGAAAATTACAATTGATTACTTGAAGTATTTTCAAATGGACCGTATAAATATATAATGATTCTCAGGATTATGACTAAGGCTAGTAAATCCATAGGAGTCCTAAAGTCACCCTGAGGGATGAAGAGCCTCTTACTAATCAAGATCAGCGGAGGAGCTTTACGCACAATCAGGCCTTTCTCACGCATGCCTTCAGCTTCACATTCTTCCATTTAAATGAGCCAAGGCGTGGTGTCTGATTGGCAGAGATTAGAGAAAGCAGACAAGATTCACAGGAGAGTCTAATCTCTGCTGGCATCTGAGTATCCATTCATCACATCTGAACCCCTGCGTCTCCTTCATCGCCTCCTTCCCAGGAGCACCTCCTGCTCTAGCTTACGATGCTCTAGCTGGAAGCCAGTGCCAGTTCTTATGTAGTAATCCAAAGAGATTTTCGTTTCCTACCGCGTCTGCGACACAGCTGCCATTGTGGTTTTCATACATCCATTCACACATTTGAAACAGATGTTTGTTGAGAATGCTGATCTCAGGATTACTGTTGTGCCCACATCATTCTGCTCAACTTGTGAAGTTATATGAGTAAAGAATGGCATCTGATTAGAATTATGCCCACGGGCATTAAACTGATGCAACTGAATTCATTTTGGGGTAACATCATGCAGAATCTAAAATGCAGTAGGACCACAATGTATTAATAACATTCTGTCAGCACTTAGGCTTTATTTCATCATTAAACACAAAGTTCTTGTTTTTTACATATTTATAACATATGGTTAAGCAATAACACATGAGGAATAGTGTTTTTTTCCCCAAAAAAGGAATAATTTTATGTAAATGTATGGATAATTGGCCGTTGAATTATTAGAAAAATAATGCACACACAAGGTAACGCTACTCCACTTTGCATCACCACCTCAGGTGTACATTATTTTTCTAATAATTCCACGGCCCGGAGTTAATTATTCCCCTTATACTTTGGTTGCACACCTCAAAACATTGATCAGATGATGTATTTGTCCGGTGTTTGTACTTAATGCTATTGTGATTAGAATTCGAATTCCAAAACGTCTCTCAAAGGTGTTCGGCTAATAGTAAAACTATAAAAACGGCTAATAGTGTTACCTCACTTGTGAGAAGTCAAATTGTTTTAAGGTTGATGTTACAGATAAAGTCGTAAGTGCTAACAACATTAGCGCGTATGTTAATGTGTGTCTCTGAGGGAGAGCAGGAGAGAGATAGAGTATGTGCTTACCGTACATAATACGACCTAATTTTGTGGCAAACTTGGAAATAAGCTGTCGTTTTTATCATATTGATTACTATATTAATTTGTTTGGCCAGTGTGGTTGTGGGTTGTGGTTACCTTTCAAATAACTTGGCAAAGTGATATGGAACTGTAACACCGTCAAAGAGCTGGAACCACATTCTCTGTGCGTTTCCCTGAAAATAATTGGACACCTTAGAACAGGGTTCCTCAAATCTTACCCTGGAGGTTTGATGCACTGCAGAGTTTGGATCTAACTCTAATAAAACATACCTGAGCATGCTAATCAGTGTCTTAAGGATCATTAGAAAACAGGTAGGTAGGTTCGGTAGCATCGGATCCCAGGGTAAGATTTGAGGAACCCTGTCTTAGAACATTTGTCAGCCAACCAGATTCAATCATTCTCATAGTATAATGTACTTTATGCAGTGCAAAAACAAGAAATTAATATGACTTGCATGTTAGACACAGTATTGTATCTTGTTTTATTCTTCTTCTTAATGTTGGGATCCTTTAGAACTCATTTTAAGTGTCTTTAGAGTGTTTCAGAGCTTGCACTGATTATTTTTTAAAGTAGTCATCAGACGCCCATTTTCAACAAGTTGATATGACTCTCTAGGGTCTTAATAAAAAGTCAATAACATACTTCTCAAGGGTAGTGCAAAAAAACACCTCCTTTACTTTGTCAAAGTCAGCTCTGTTTTCATCAAGCCATTCTAGTTCATGTTTCTTTAAATGCTAATGAGCGCTGCTGACCCCGCCCCTCTCTTTCATCGGGTGATGAACAGATTTTAACTTCAGCTGCAAAATGGTGTAACTAGCATATTTTTAGGAAAGCTGAATTGCACAAATTCCCAAAGATCAGTTTTAACCAAATTTTCAAATTATGTATTGTTTTGTGTTTTAGGGTTAAATTAAATGTCTGTGAACTTAAAAAGTGATGTCCTGGCAGAAAATTATCAGTACATTTTTCTGGTTTTCTTTTTTCTTTTTATTTTACAGTGTCTGAGTGAACACGCCAGGATTGAAACGACATAAGTGTGCCTAAATCTTGTTTACATTTTCATTTTGAAATATTAAGTATACCGGTGTTTATCAGGCTGTCTGTTATTGTCGTTGGCAGCTGTGAATACAGTGACAGAGTGCGATGTAACCCAGGTGGAGTCCCATCATTCAGGGGACATTCAGCAACACTGCTACTGACATGTTTAGCACATCTGAGGGCCCGCTGGCCTCACAGTTCAGTTGACAAACACACGCTCACACACCCAGAAGGGTCGTCACGCAGCTCCTCTCTCTCTCTCTTTCACACACACACACTTCAGAGTAGAGGGGCTGGCACCCCTGTAGTCCGCTCTTAACCCTTCCAAGCTGCTTACTGGCAGGGGAAACTGTCTGCCACATTGCCTGAGGAGGAAGAACAGCTCGTTTCCTCACAGCAGTTCTGACACTTCCTTGTGGATCATGGGGACTGGAAATTTTATTTTATTTTTTTTCTTCCAGTTTTTGGTTATGTAGCATGCCAGAAACTTGAAGTATCGTAATAATGATGTTTGCTTATCCAAAATAACCATAGTTCTCCAAATTTAGCATAACATTTATTTTCTAAGTGCATGTTATTGTGAACAGTCCATGGATGTGTTCCATTTTTACATTTTTTAACTGACTTTGTCATATTTAATCTAAATAATATAACTTGATCTACCAGTGACTTCTTTCTGGTGATGTGAGATTCTGATTATGTAGCAATGCATGTCAGACACACCAAAACAAAAACATTCTTTTTTTGTTTAAAAGATCTAATGATTTTTGTTGATTTTTTTGGACTTTACATTTTTTGCATTCATTTAGTCTAAAAATAAACATCCTTTAAGTACTTTCATGATTTTGAACAACCAAAACCAAACAATGATATGTTGATTATTAAAGATCAGCCTATGTGTAATTAATTCAAGTTTTAAAATAGTTGACGGCTTTTTAAAAAACTCCAAAGGCTAAACTGCTTTCTTTGTACCCCTTGCCAAGGACAAAAAGGTAAAGATAGGGCAGGTCATGTTTTAGTCAACCCAGCAGGGTGTCTTCCACATTATTATTAATCCATTCAATTCAATATTCTACACATGGTTAGGAAGCTCTCATCAGTTACATTTCACTACACTCGGTTCATAGTCCCTAAACGAGCAGAACCAAAAATGTTAAATTGTCAAATTCCCAGAGGTTGAAAACGTATTCTTTACCCTTGAGTGTGCTAACCCGCTTTAGCACATTCTCTTTCTTCTCACTCACTGTCACAAGTGACAAGAATCCTGACTGGTGTGAGGGCGAGAGCACGGGTTTCCATGGACAGCCTTGATCAGGGTGCTGCTTACTTTGACCTCCTCTCCTTGCTGCTAATTACAGCCATCTGTGGCCGAGTCTAATGCATGATTGCCCTGGTCCTTCACTGCCATCATCTGCATCACTGCCCAAATTTTCCAAAGAGACACAAAAGAGTCAAAGTGCTTGCCCTGCCCAATTATCCACAGCGTTGAATCTGTGCTTTGTGTTATGACATGCAAATAGCTTCCACCTTCTGGAGATGTGACATTTCCCATTTTATTTTTAAAAAGTAATCTCTAGCCACTTTAGCATTTCAGTCATGTACTGTACGGTCTGCTTCTACCACTGGCTGCATAGATTATTTTAAAGCTCTGCCTTATTCCTAATTAAATGAAGGCCATTAAAAGCACACAATCACAAAAATATAAATGCAAGCTGATCCTCAGACTATTTTGGTTTTAAGGTGGCCACTTCGCTTCAGTTAACTAGCATGAAACTTTAGCTTTGGGTGAATGTTAGTAATGTTTTCATTCTTTTGGTCCATAATGTAAGGTAGTGCACAGCACTGGACTTTTATTGTATGCTTAAAAAAAAACTAAGAACAGGCCTATGTAGAAAAGTCACATGATAAAGCAAAGCCCAGTCAAACACTAAACACAGTTATGGTGACTCATTAAACTCAAATATGCAATAAACATTTATTTAACAACATTACATGTAACATACAACCCTAATAAACATAACTGAGAAGAAAACACTAAGACGAAACATTTCAAAGAAAAAAACACCAAATTCAAACATAATTTGAAATGCAATGCATGGAGTTCTGGGATAAAAAGTTTACGTTTTTTCCTGTAAATTTTACAGGAATTTACCATTTAACTGGTTTTTACTGTGCATTTTCACATTTTTTTACTGTTAAAATCACGGTCATTTATTACATTGTATTACATACAACGTTATTTCAATATTTACATTAGTTAAAATATACTGTATTACATTAGTCCCATTCGAGTTTCAATAGAAATGGCATTCAAATATATTTTAGGTTACTATATTATAAAGACAAACCAATTATAAAATGATATATAGTACTATATATATATATGTACTTATAACTATAATACATTTTAATTGCCATTAACAAACAGTTATGTTTAAAAAATGTTACATTTAATATTGCACTCAAAGTAGCTGCAAGCAATTTTGTGTATTTTCACAAAATTATCAATAATCAAGGCAATAATCAAGATGTAAATTACATTTATTTGAGATCATGATTTGAGATTGCAATTGGTTCAAAACTAATTGGGTACCAAAGAGTTTTAAAGAGACCTCCGACACTATGTTGCAATAACAGTGATGCTTACTTTAGCACACACCAGGCACTGTGTGATTAATATATCTCAGGGTGAGCAGGACATAATGGTATTACAACTTGGCAGCACAGTCAATAAATAAGTCCTGTAGCGTGTCTAAGTAATGGCCCGTGAAGAGTTTATTGAGTCTTTCAGCAGCCGAGCTAACGAGAATGGCAAGGGCAGACAGGCATTTGTCTGTGTGTATTAAGATTCTCTAAAATGTGACAGTCATTAGCCTGTCCTCAGTAATGGATTACCTGCCAACTCGTGCGTCATTGTCAAATAGCATAAAGCATATAGAATCCATTCATAAATCATCTCTACCAAACAATTTCTGTCCTCTATCGAATCTTTCCTGATTGTGATCAGCGTGGACAAAGATCCAGATATAGGATTTGTAATGAATGGCTCCATTTAACACAGAACGAATGAATCAACATTTATGGCCTCATTAGTTTTCACAAAGCAATATGAGAACATTTTATAAATAGAATTGAACAAAGTATTAAAGTAATTAACAGACGAGCACTGAATAATGCAGTAATCTAATAAGGCATGGCTAAAAAACAAAGACAGACTAAATATCCCCAAAAAACGAATGACACAATCGTAACCCTTCACATCAAGCATATCACAAGTTTTCTTTGAAAGATTTATAAAATGTCCACATATCCACATAATATGTTCTCCAACTGGTTTCCATTTTATTCAGCTATTTCTATTCTTGTCCTCTTGAATTTCTTCTTGTTAATCAAATATGGTGCTTGCAGTAAGAACATATTTAAAATGTATTTCCTTCCAGTATTAAGAGGATATGAATGTAATATATAAATCTGTGGTGGTGTCTATCTTGATGGTTACATCTTTTCAGTCTTTTCATTAGTTCTTCATATTCCGACATACAATGAGAGGGACTGCTTATTCCATCTGATATGACATGTTGTCATTATAACAGCTAATTAAATTCAAGTACTTTTGGTCACCTATTCAATATTCTGGGAGTTCTTTCACGGCTTCCTCAAGTTATTCATTGGAATAAACTAATTTAGACTTTTCTTTAGGCCTCTGATCTGAATTGTGAGGTGTTCTGTGAACCTTAAACAAGCATATTGTAGAGTTTTAAAATTTAACTTCTCCTTTTGCAGTCTTTCTTTTGGATTTATTTATTTAGAGAAAATAGCATATTAAATTTTTTAGCTCTTAGAAGAAAACTGTTTTGTCTGCAAGCCATGTATTGTTTAGCCATACATTTCCTGTAGGGCCCTATATAAACCAGATCTGCTGTAACTCCCTGTTCTGTCTTTTTGAGCTGTATTAATGTCTCTGTTATCCCAAATATGTGACCCTGGACCACAAAACATGAATGAAATGTTTTTTTTGTTTTTTTATTGAGATTTATACAATTACATCAACACGGTAGGCTATTTGCACTCAGAGAATCAGTAAACATAATTTTTTTTTTTGGAGATGGTTAGTTGGTACAGTGCTGCAACAGAACATTTCAAAATAGATTAGGACAAAGGTACAAGGTATAGAACAAAGATAAAATGCATTAAAGGGTTAGTTCACCCAAAAATTAAAATTCTTTCATTAGTTAATAACTTTTATTCCAAACCTGTAAGACCTTCGTTTTATTTTATAACACAAATCAAGATATTTTTGATAAAATCCGTGAGCTTTCTGGCCCTCCATAGACAGCAAATAAACTAAAACTAGCTGTTTGCTGGAATTCAACCATAAAATATAAGGTAACTACATTTGAAGTTTTACGGTTTTAAGTTAAATTGACAGTTAAATACCGTAATTTCATGAACTGATATAATGTTAATATACCAACCTACTGAAAGTACTGAAATCTGTTTAGTAGCTTTGAAATACACTGATAAGCACCAAATGCAGACGGTGATAGAAAGTCACATGATAGACCAAAGCCCATCCCAAGCAGCTTTTGAATATATTCCACTGTTACCACTTTGTCTGTGTGTGATGCACAGAAATCAGAAAGTATTTGGAGTTTTGGGTGGAAACCTGTATGTATAAAACCATCCCTTTATTATTGTAATTATTAGTGAAAATAACTGATCTGCAAGCTCACAATGTGTTGAACTTACAATCTCCAATACTTATTGACCTAAATTAATTTGTTAAAAGACTAAACTTCTTTTTTCTGACTAAAACTAGACTATAACCTTTTTGAGTTTTTGTCGACTAAAACTGGACTAAAACTATCACATATAGAAGTGACTAAAATTTGACTAAAACTAATAAGCATTTTAGTCCAAAAGACTAAGAACAAATCTAAGATGGTTGTCAAAAACAACACTGTGAGAAAGCATGAACTCGTGAAATAAGCATTGATAAAAGGTTTGTTAGGATAGGACAATATTTGGCAGAGATACAATCAATTGACTTTATGGAACCCAAAAGTGCAAAGAATTTAAATACTGAAAAAAAAAACACATTTAAAATTGTCCAAATGAAGTTCAATGCATATTAATAATCAGAAATGTAGTTTTAATATATTTACGATAAGAAGCTTACAAAATATCTAAATGGAACATGATCTTTATTTAATATCCTAATGTAAGAAAAATCTATCATTTTGACATGCTGTGTATTTTTGGCTATTGCTACAAATATACCCCAGTCACTTAAGACAAGGTTTTGTAGCCCAGGGTCACATACTGTATTTACCTATAAGGTCAATTTGAAAGTCAAATTGAAATCAGATTTCAATTAGAGTCCACTTTTACTCTATACAACCGTACCATTAGACTCTCAACATAGACTTGCATAATGAATTATGAAGCAGTTTTTTTTTTTGGTTATGTCCTATTCCACCAAGGACCCCAATGATCCAGTACTGCCACTGAATCCACATAGGTGTGTGACGCCTGTTATAACTAGTTATGCTTAGACGCTGTGGAGACTGATAGAATGCCTGCTGTGTTTAATCACTGTTGAAACACGTTGGTCTTTATTGCATCGCAGAGGAACGAGAAAACAAAGCAAAAATTATTCTTTCGTTTAATATTTCGTTTCTCTTCTTGGCCTTGAAGAGCCACAGTTACATTTATTCAATTAATTTGCCCAGATGACGTGATTCCCATAAATCCACAGGAACAGAAGGCATTTAACCTCTTTGATGCCAAAGAACGAAGGGTAAATATGAACATAATTGCAAGTTCTGCATGCTCCATCATGTCTCAAGTATCGCACGGATGAAGCCATCAATATGGATCACCACTGGATGCCAATATCAAAGCTTGGCAATAAAATCTCTCTCAGCACTGTGATAATAACTCTACTAATGAATTACCCACAGTCTTCTGGACTCCAAATGGAAGGCCTATGGCATTTGTGTGCGAGTAGAAGAGAGCGAGAGAGACTTTTCCTCACACTGAGGTAATTCTCAGCTGCTGTCACTCTGCAGTTTTTAATGTGCTTCCTCTGTCCTGCCTCTCGGGTGCATTCAGGGTAAACCAACTTAAACAGCAGAGTGCACAATTTGGCGTGGTCTCAAACTGTGTGTATGTGTGTTCTGATGAAATATAGGATAAATGTAGCTTGCTCAGCACCGAGCAGACTTTGAGAATAATAACTTTTGGCGCTGGGGTGTTTGTGATTTCTGTTAAAGCAGCAAAGCACGTCCTCGCCTGCCCCGCTAAACCATGTGAGACAAAAAAGGTGACTTTTGCTTTAAACCCTTGGGGCGTCACGCACGTACACACTCAGACAATCTGTGACTCATTGGAGATTTTCTGAACTCTGTGTGTGGCCTCATAGGCTTGGATAATGTAATCTGTTGAGATCAAGTCGAGTGAATCGGGCAAGATTTTTACCCCTAAGGGTCAGATGTGGGGTTAGCGCAGAACTGAGGTAGAAATGCTCACTTATTAACACAAAAGGAACGTTTTATGCTGTGCACTTTGGGCAAAGTGCAAATATCGTTACGATCATCCAATAAGAGAAGGCAAGTTACCCAGAATTCCAAAGTACGTACTAATGTGTCGTCTACAGTAGCAAGAAACACTGATAATGCCTCAAGGAGAAAAAACAAAAATAACAGAATCTGGCCTGATAAGTCAGTATTACAGGGGATTGGTTTTACACTATAATTTGTAGTGTATGGATATAAAATTGAGAACAGTTGAGGTAATGCACTATATTGAGAACAGGAAATGATATTGGACGCAACCACTCGATCTGTGTCTCTTCCCCAGGGGAGAGGGCTGCAGTTGATGCTGGGCTTGTGTAATTGTGCATCCTCTCCAATAAATCTGTCTTTGCATCTTCCGACCGTTCTCTATCCTAGTGCCTCCCTCTCTCTGCCTTATTATATGCAGCTCTTAATTAGCGTCTCATGTGAAGGAGTGTGAGCGTGTGGAGTAGGGGCTCATAGCCCATCTAATGCAGCTGTCTGTTTTGCCACAGGACGCTCTGACAGCAAAGAGCCTCTAATTACGCACACGCACACCTACGCAAGGCCTGTGCTTTGTTTGGAGATAAAGAGCAACAGGATGTGTGTAAGGTCAGGCGTTCGCACGCGTGTCCATTGCTTTCTCACGTACAGTAGTTGTCGTACTCCGAGGACCGCCTTTACTTCAGTATCATGGTCTCCATCTGCTTGTCAGCTGGTGGGTTTATGAGCGATCAATGGCTTAAAGTTTGTTCATGGAGAGACTGTACAGGTGAAGTGTGGGAGAGCCACTCTGCCGCCTGATTTGCTTTCTGTCACATCTCTGCGCTGCGATTGGCAGCGACTGTCGTCATGCCTGAAAATCTATTCCGCCCACTATGTCTGACTCCAGCTCTGTTTTTAACCAGTAGATTTATCGCCATCTTAATGTGGCTTTAATTTTGCCTTCCGCTCCAGAAGCAATATTCTTCACCTCTCTCAGGAGAAGCGGGCACAGACACTTCTTTGATAGACTTTATATCATATCTATATATTTAAAGGTGTATGATGTCAATGATATATTTAAAAGTATGAATTTTTATCTTAGATGGGAGGAAAAGGACCACGGCTGCACCGTATTAATCACTAAAAGGTGCATATTTTTACCTTAAAAGATACAAATTAGTATTTAAACTGATGTTAAGTAGACTAATAAACTTCACCTTTCTAGAAAAAAAAGTATGAATACACATTTCTAAGTAATAGCACAGCAGATGATTATGCTTAATGCAAACCATTGTCTTTCCTGTCAGTGCTATTAGGCTTCATTGATTTATTTGTCTACATACTGCTACTTCCACAGACACTTATCGAACTGTTTCAAGCCTCGTATGAAAAATGTTCTTGGTAGACAGAGGTGCGAAATGCCTGCCCTGATTGATTAGCATGAATGCTCTTTGCCATACACTCACTTCTATGTTAAGTTGCGATTTATCTGAGGTGTCTGGATTGAGACTCCACTCAGACTTAATGCCAGATGAACCTAGACACAGATGATACAGGATAGCAGCCCAACAGCCGGGACTTTTAGAAGTCCATTATAACATTAATTTATAGCATAACAGAACTATATTGAAGAAATGTTAATGTTTTGTCAGTTCTCAGCATGTGCTGGATTATGAATAATTTATGAATTTATGGTTATAAGAATATAAGATGACATTTTATAGAGAGGTTTGTTGTTTTGTCATTATTGTCTGGTGCTTCTTGTGTTGTGATGTTAAGATCTTTGTACATTTGTTCATTGCCAATGTTTTTGAGCTTTGTGTGTTTGTTGTTGAGATCCATGTACAACCTTTTAAAATTATATTAGAGCCTTATTATTTATTTAATGCAGAAAACTAGTGTCAGTGATTAGCATTGCATGTGGGAAAATGGTTTAAGGAACACTCTAAAGGGGGTCGCACACCGGACGCGCAGCGCAGCGCCGCGCCGCGTAGCGTCTAGGACAGCTCGAAGTATCGCACACCAGACGCGCACATTCTATAATATGATTTGTT
>JAUCMT010000088.1:7413669-7432218 GCA_032357475.1 Enteromius thamalakanensis
AAAAGGAAAGAAAAAAACGAATACTACTTTTATGTTAGTTTTATTAATAAAAGTGTGAAAAACATATTTATTTTTGCTGTATTGAAAACATACAGTATCGTATTGAACTGAACTGAACGTGATTTTTGTGAACCATTACACCCCTAATATATATATATATATATATTTCACAGTATTAGATTTTTTCCTGTATTTTTTTATTGAATAAATGCAGCCCTGATTAACATAAGAAACAAGTCTTACTGTTTCCAAACTTTTGGTATATAACTGGTGGTATATTCAAATAGAAAGCAGTTATTTTACATAATAATAATAATAATAATTAAAAAAAGAATCACAATATTACTGCTTTTGCTGCATTTTGGATCAAATAAATGCAGCATTGGTGAGAAAAAAAAAATATTTTATATATTTATATATTATATGTAAGGATCCATGTGCAGGGTTTTATTCTAAAACGTGAGACAAGCAAGGTCAAAATCCACAGATTCGTACTTGATGAACAGGAAAAATAGGTCAGTGCAGGCGGCAAGAATCTTAGATGAGATAAACAATCCAAGGGTAAAACACAGGAAGGCAAACACAAGAATAAACGCTCTGATATAACACAGGCAATCAAAACTTTGCAAAGATACATCCGAAACCCGGCCATAGGGGAGATAAAGCATAACACCTGTGATGGAAATCAGTCCGGTGCGTGGGTCAAATGAGTCCGTGTGGGAAAGTTAGTACTCGGGCGAAGGTTCCTGCTGCTGCCGGTCGGAGAGAGCCACGGAGGTGCAGCTTGTGACAATATAAATATATATATTTTTTTATAAATATCACAAATTATGTAATTTATAAAGCCTGAACTAATCTTGCACTGTCATGTAAAAGCTAAATTATATTACACATTGTTTAGAAGTTAAACCTGAATACAAATATGTATATTTTATCATGAAATCATGGCAATTTCTGACAATTTTATAGTCCTTCAAGATATTTTATGCATGCGTGCCGTGAATAAAACACTAACTTCTGCATGCAACACAGAATAAAAGCCTCACTGCCACCCCTTCATTCCATAGAAAACCACTCACTCACACACATTATTGCCTTCGTTTTCCTCTCACCCACAAACACCTGAAGAACAGAGTCGTGTTGAAGCACGCTAGTGCATTTAATTAAGACAAGAGCCTCTTGCCATGCAGATTATTTCCATCACAGCAGAATTGTCTTCTTAAAAGCTGTTGTTAAGTCGCTGCGAGTTTCTGACTTTGAATGAATTTCCATGCAGAGCACTAAAGAGGCTTTTTCAGGTCTGCCTGTTTGATTGAATACTGCACAATGGCTTTGATGAAAAGGGTGAAAAGGTCAAAGCTAAGTGTTTGTTATTGGATCCTTTGTACTCATTCATTTTGGTTTAGTCCCAGTGACCACAGCTATCGGTTATTGGTCGTTTAGCAGATGTTTTCTCATCCAAAGCAGCTTACAGTACACTTTCCACGGGACAGTCTCCCTGAGGTTAAGTGCTCCGCTCACGGATATAAAGATAATACAAGATCTCAGTCTACTGATCATGTTTCCACCATGACATCAAAATTGACCCTGTTGACGGGTTGCAAATGGCATTTTATGCTGACTTTAAATGTAAGTCCTTTGCATGTGGTGGAGATACACGTGACCTTTAGAAACCTTCTGAAAAGCTGTAACTAAAAACAATTCAGAACTGAACAATACATTAGACTAAAAAACTATAAAATAAAATTATTTTTCCCCTGTTCTTGTAAAGATGAAGAGGATGAAGGCTGCGGTTGGCGGGGAACTCCCCATCTCTCTCTCGCTGGAAGAATAAAACATGAGTATGGTGACATATACAGAGATTATATAACTCTCTTTCAGTTTATTTCTCTCTTGATCACTCCCTCGCTCTCTCACTCTCATCGCCTGTTCTCACCTGCATCCCACTATTTTAATTATTCTGTAGGAGGGCTACTTGACTGCAGAGAGACTTTCCTGTGCTGCATGGAAGCTTGAAAACACGTTTGTAGTGCAAATTACGTTGGGTACCTTTTCTTGAATAATTGTTGTGAATCAATGAATCATTCGTAATTGAAGATGCCTCATTGTTAAAATCTCCTGAGGAATCACCAGCGGTAGTTCTGTGCTGATGAGATTGTGTCCATGGACAAAATGAATTGGCATGCTGGCCCACCAACCAGGACCAGTACGGATATTTAGGCAGTACTTTGTATTTATTTCTGCTCATTTGAATCTCCTGATCAGGCTGGATTATAGAAACGATTCCCAAGTAAAAGCTGAACAGCACTAAACAACAAACATTGACTTTTTGCATGTCAGTTGAGCCAAAGCATGTTTAAATTAACCTGATTAATTCAGCAGATACATCAGTTTTTCCTTGAGATCATAAACTGCTTTATCACCTTGCATTCGGTTAACTTGTTTAACTATAAATGTCTAACTCTCTGAGAGAAAAGCATTCTTACTGCAGATGTAAACGAATCTTCAAAAATCATAATCCAAAATATTTTGGTCGGTAATCACATTTATTCAGAAGCTAACAACCTTTTACAGAAAATAAACAATCAAATGTAAAATTAAACTTCTTAAAGCTACAAAAAATCCTTCAGTCAAGAGCAGTGAGTGATTTTCTCTTTATCTTTTGTTGTTTGACTGACATAAAGCACACAGTGGACTGCAGGAATATTACCCTGTGGTCACAGCTGCACACATCCAATTTATTGTTGTACACATATTTTGTTACACATAACTGTTTATGTTCACTTACAACCAACAAAGGTTTATGTAAATAATCACTAAGCGCACAATTTGACACATTTTTGCATGTATTTGACAAATTAGGAGGCAGCTTTAAGCTGAAAGCTAAGAGCTAAAACTTAGCTTGTCGGTGTTCCGTTCCGTGTCAAAGAACGTACACAGAAATCTCCTAAGGAACACAATGTCTTTTCCATTGCGTGATTTTACTGATTTGCATGTAAAGTTTGGCTTTTATTGAGGACCGGCATCACTGGAAAGGGGGCTGAATGTGTCACAATAATCATTTTATCTAAACTATTGTATTTTCATAATCACTGGAGGTTGAAAAAATAACTTTTTCAATTATTACAGCTTGATAGAGAGGAGGACTTGTTCTTGTGCAGAACAACTGTCATGTTCCCAAGTCCAAAAACATTGCAAGGACATCAGGAGTTCAACCGTAATTTTACAAAGCCACAAGAATACTTTTTGTGAGCAAAGAAAACAATAATAACAATTTATTTCTTCCTTTTTTTACATTCTGTGGATACTCTCTAAAATGGCAGAAGACGGTAACTCGGGAAAGAGAATTGCTGTTATCTGTAGAATTGCTGTAGAATCATGTTATTATGGCCTATTTTACTGATGTATTTGCCACGGTTCTGGACCTGGAAACATTGAGGTGGCATTGCTGTCTATTGAGAGTCAGAGAGCTCTCAGATTTTAATAATATCTTAATTTTGGAATAACATGAGGGTAAGTAATTAATGACAATTTAAATGCTTCACTTGTGTCATCAGGTTATTTATTTGCATGTAAAACAATAAAAAGGGTTGCATTTTTGGTAGTTATTAGCATATTGCTGTGCATGTAAACGTGTTCAGTATAATTTAACAGTGCAATTGTTTGTCTTATTAGATTTTCTGGTTTGCCAGTATCAGGCCCTCTTGGTTTTGATATTGTTTACCTATGTTGTTTTCCTGCGGTTGTGGTTTAGCATGCTAGGCTTTGAATAAATGAATCAAATCACTGCTAAGAGCAGCCATTTGCCAGCCTCTCCTGCTAACAGGATTCAATTATTGTTTCCCTGCAAAATGATTAGATTCTCTTGTCTGCTTGCGAACTTGCAGTGGATAGAAAATGTGAATGTAAATTTGTGTGTGTGGGGAAGAAATTCTGTTTGATTGTTCCAGTGTGGGGTTTAGGAAGCTACTTTGAATCTGCAGCTTTCCAAGCCACAGATGACTCATAATTTAAAGTGGTTTAAGTACAATAAACTACTTACTCTCAATGCAATTTAAGAAAAAGTAACTTAACGACATGAGTACTCTTAGAGCAGCACACTTAAGACTTTTAGAACTCACTGTATGTTCTAAAGTTCAAAACACTTTGCTTCACTTATTGAGATATTATCACTCCTGCTATACTAGACTTGGCACAACTCAGCTGCACGGCTGAATAGCAAACAGCAAGCAACATGTTTTCTAAAAAAGAACAGCAAATCAGCTGAGCTGTAAATCATTTTAAACAGCATATGAGCAGCGGTATGTCTGCCGTCATGCTTTAAACCCTGTTTGGCTCCTGATTGCTTTTGTACTTGTTTCTTGTTTTCAAAGCCATAGTTGCACATACGTCAGTGAATATTCAGGAAACGTTTTAATGCCTCTGAGCCGTGTAAACCCTCAAGGCCTGTGAGGGAAAAAAAAAGAAAAGACAGGAGCGCTTGGAACGTCATGAAAGAGAGAGAGAAAAAAAACTATTCCGATCTTCCGTGCTTGGCACCTCAACTGAATACTGCCTCGTGTGATGCCTGCCGAGAAACGATGCCCGAGGAAAGAAACACTGCCAAATTTTTAGTGCTTTCCATAGAAGAAGAGAGCAAAACTTGGTATGGTGCCATGCCATACATACATATAGGTTTCCACCATTCCAACCACAAGAGAAAAAAACAAATATTTGATTATTATCAGGATCAGAAAACAGTGAGGCATCCCTGTTCACTACGAGGGTGGCTGACTCAATTCGCAAACAGAGCGTCAGGTGACTGAATGAAGAGAAAATGTGTTTGTTTGGTATTTCACAAGATATTAGCATACTAACTGCAGAGCTGCCAGCGGGGAGAGTACCCAGACATCTATGGTTCTGAATAATGAATATTTTGTTATATTTGTATGCGTAGTTTATTTGTATGCATATCTCAGGATGTATTCCTCTCCAGCAGCTTCAATCCCTAGTCAAACCCCAATCTCAATTACCATCCTTCTTCAAGTTTGCTTTTTACTTCTGTAGCAAATATCATCTACTGGGTTCCTGTTTATTTATAAATGCTATCTGGGATATGTTTTTTTGAAGGTCTCTCCTCATCTTTCTTTTTTTTTATTTGGAGGTGCTGTGGCCTAGTGCTGCCTATACCTCCAAGATCACCTTTTTTTTCTAGTTTAAACATTGGTAAGCCATTCTTTGCAAACTTGTGAAATAAGTTTTTGTGGCATAGAAAGGGACGTGCAATTGCTTAAACCTACACGTTTACTGTACACCCATGGTTCAGCCTTTTTTGCCATAGCGAATGTTTAAGAAAAGCATCTAACTGTTCTGTGTTTGACTGCACTGCCGAGCGCAGAACACTATTTAGAGTCCCACTCTCAGAGGAGACAAGAGAGCAGTGGATGTATTGATTTATTTACTGTATATTACACTGCAGCCACACAGATCGAATATAAACATCCTATTTATTTTTCAAGAGTTTATTTTTACAGACGTGACTGACTGTTTTAGTAACTTGCATGTGTTTTTAACAAACTTCTTTGTATTTAACAATTTAAGCGCAATGAGACATGAAAGAAAATTATTAGTTTCATTAGTATCAGTATTATTAGTTTAGTACTCACCATGTACCATAAATACATTTATCACAAATATACTGCTAATTGTAGGTTTCATACATTTAAAAACACATAAGTACTAGCAAAACCATACATTTATAGTTAATAATATACACGCTGATGTCTATAGAAACGGCAATAATGATCTTTACAAATATAATCTGATGACATGTTTTTAAATAGCATATACAGATTATGTAGGTTACTATAAAGTTTACTCTTCTTTTCCCCAATTTACTGGAGACTTACTTTAACGTGTTTCAGGAGGAGAGGATGAATTTACCTGTTGTAAAGAAATGTTTGCACTGAACTATATTCTTAGGGTTTCCTTGGGTCCTTAAAACGTCTTCCGTTTACTGAATAAACTTTAGCGCTGCACGTTTCAAAGTCAGCTTCGTGTATTGCAGTGACCTGGGGAATTGTTATATTTCTGCAGTTACGAAAGTGAAACCTGCTGGCAAAAAAATCGGCTATTTTTGCTATATATATTTTTTAATTTGTGAACCGGTGGGTCAACGAAAAATGCCAATGCATTGCAAAAATTTGACAGAAACTAAGTTATAATTATTTGTTATTTAATATAATAATTAATTTATATTTTTTTTATTAACATAATACAGTAATTTATACTTATGACTCATGCCTTGAAATTTGTAAAGGCTGAAATGTGATCTTAAAACGGTCTTTAAATGTCATTTTATGGTACCACTTAGAATAATAAGGCATTTGAATAAGCCCCTATTTAACTGTCTTAAATTGTTTTGAAAATGTTCTGTAAGCCACTAATAAAAACCTCTGTACATTTGTTTATTGCAATTGGGATGTTTGCAGTGGCTTGTTGAGGTAATATTTCAGTCTACTGACAACAAAGTTTTCCTTTTGAATTAGCATAACGCACAAGTTTTATAGTTATAGCAAATTACATTAATTACACTTTAATTTCCCTCAGTAAAAAGGAAATTGTGTAAGACAGTGGAAAAGGTGGTAATCTGGTCCTTTTGTATAAAAAAGAAAAAATATTGATTAAAATACATCACTATCAAAGTTGCCCATCCCTGCTGTAGAGAAAATGCTCTTTTAAGTAGCTTTGTAATAGTGCCAAATGAGTACTTATTATTTTTGGGACCTTCAGCATAAGTGGCCATGCATTACCGTCATCCATTGTTTTTGATTCTGTCACCTGAGAGGTGACAGCCTGATTAATGGATGGTGTTTTTGTTCACTTAAATTACTTCGTGTGACGTCTGCTTAAGCCTTTGATTTCCCTGCTTTTACTTAAAAACCAGCTGTGAACACATGTTTGGCATTTGGGCGCATTGATTTCAAACACATCAAGTTGTAATTAATTGTTGCATCGATTGGCTGGACTCCAGCTTTTCAGGAGCAAGATTGATCCAGGTCAATCACGGCGATGGGTGTTTGCGTGAGTCACATTTGAGCTGAAAGCCCCCTGTGGGTGTGTATTAAGGTAGAGCGTTCTACATTACACTTCTCCAAATCCCTTTCATCTTCAAAATGTAGTCCCATTAAATCATATGCATACATGGGTGACTCGACCAAAGTAATCAACATGCAGCGATTGGTTTTCTCATCTGAGGCTCGCGCTGCACATCAAAGCCTTCAGGACTCACTACAATGAGCTTTTTGATCTCACCACTCAAATTTAGAGCCCTCATGTGTGAGTTCATGTGCCCTCGTGTGCCCACAAGGATAAAACTCTTGTGCAGATTTACACAAGGACACTTTTCTCTGACATATTTGTATATCACCTCATTTATAAAATCAATTAGTCAATGTGAAATCAAAATTGACCCTATTTACTTACACACGGCTAGTCTTATTATGCACAATTAATCAGTGCATATTATTATTACGAAGAAAAATGCCCGTCTTAGTAGTTTTTCATCAAAACGTAATAAGCTCTGTCTTTTCAGCTGCCAAATAGTAACATTTAGTGCATTCTGCTGTAATTTAATATTAAAAGGGCTTGATATTCACATTCGCTTACTAGAACCCACCCAGTCAAGTTTAATAGTATTATTCAATATTATAGGGATTATTGCAATCATTTTGCAAGGTTAGGATTTCTTTCTTTACTGCAACTGAAATATATAGTTTCAGGCCCTGGTTAATGTAAATAAAGGTTACAGCAAAGATAACAAATAAAGAAAGATTTGAATAAGAAACAAAGTGGCTCTTCACAATCCACTACAATCTCATATTCAGGTTTGGCTCCATTCTGCTACGCATCTCACAATCCAGTCAGTTCCTGAAAGATAAAATGAAATGGATTGCAGATGCAGTTTCGTGTTGACTTTTCAACCAGCACTATGAACAAACGGGTGAGTGAATACGTCAAGTTATTTATTGAAGTTGCATGTGGAAGAAAGAGCTTAAAATAGATAGATGAATCACTGACATATAGACTTATGAAAAAAATGCTGTATCAAGTCGTATGCAGACTGACCGACCAAGAAGGTGACAAATTAAACATACCTTGTGCTTTTAGAAAATAAATAAGAGCTGAATGCATATAGTGCATACTACTTTTACAAGTTTAAATGTATTTATCCATAAAGGCATTCATTTAGCATGGTGAAGCAACTGATTAATGTGGGGAAAAATGGGTAATCAGTCAAATTAGGCTTGCAATAGGGATTTTTCACAAGAACCACTCTGAATGCTTCCTGTAATTCCTTATATCCCCCTCATAGCACATACATATTATTAATTAAGCATATGTGCAATAATCAGTCTCTGTTTTGTTTATATGTTCTCCTCTCTGTTTCTAACTCTTGAATCTTACAGCTCTGCATTATTATTGTTCTGTCCATTCATTCTCTCCCTCTTTTACAGATTCTTTACCAATGATCAATTAAAACATAAGCCATCGCTGAGCAATATTGTTACCAAGCAGGGCCAAGCAAGATCGTGAGCACATAGACAAGAGTAGCATTGATTTATTACGTAACTGTCATTGTGACATTTCACAATATCACTGTGTTTATACCTTTGATTCTCTCCAAAGGGCACTCAGATTCATCACCACGGCAACACTGTGCTAAAGGAAGTGAACCCGTGCTACTTTGTTCTTTACCCATAATCCCTGGTATAGTAGCCCACGCAAAGTTCGACATAACTTTATAAGCAGTGTAAACTTTAAGTGAGAGAATAAAAGCGATGTACCTGCATACAGAACATACTTGATGTCCTGAGCTCTTCTGTTTTTAGTGCCTCATTCAGCTTTTAGAGTCCAGCTGGGTTCTGCTTCTTTCTCAAATGCTCATAATGCTGCAGCAGCTGTGCATTTATTTCACATACAAGCGAAGATTGTCAGATTTAAAAGGCAGGCGCAGATGTGAATCAACTGTTTGACTATATTATTGATTCCAGAACTTGGTAATCTCAATACCTCCGCTGCCTAAGTCTCAGGAGAGAGCAAACATGGAGGGGAAAAAAAGAGAGAGGTAAATACAGGAGTATTATCGTTTAGTTACTGATATTTTGTAGAATCCCCTTGTGGGTCGGTCAATGACTGCTTTTGTATTGATTTCAGTCTGGCTAATGTTTGTGTTTTATAGCGCTGCTCTTATGGGAACGTACCGCCCGGGACTGAAACACGGATCGGTTTCTGTATTTATAGTTCCTCCACCAATACAGAACATTTAAAAAATATGTAGCTGAAGGCCTATCTGATAAAAACAACAATACAGTATGAGTTAATAAACTGTTTAGCACAAGCAGCCTTCTCTTTGTCAGGGTTTTATGTTTCTTATAATATGTCTCGTATATTTGAATTTGTAAGCCTTGGAAAACTACTGTAGACCCTTACCCTGTGACTGCTGCTGAATTATGAGTTCATGACTTCAGCCCCATTTATTTTTCTGCCTCAGTTAACCCCTACAAGAGATGTCTTGGTCATTTTTATCCCCTGATCAACTGAAACAGATATTTTTGCATTATAGAAAAACTCTTGTTTAGTTACATAAATTACATGGTAAAACTTTAGAATAGGGAACATTTATGCACTATTTACAACAGCTTTTCCCCTCAGTAAATTCACAATTTGCTGAATATTAGTTAGTTTAGGTACAGTAGACTAATGCATTAATATGCACGTAATTACTACTGATAAATGGCTAATATGTAATATGCATGCAACTAGTAAAGAGACCCTACAATCAAGTGTTACCAAAAAAATAAATAAAACTTTCTTTCAACAGTAGACATGTTTCTGTACCACTTTCTACACCACAAAATTGCACAAAGATATTATTCTGCATTGTTTTCAATAAATATAATAATAAAAAACAAATGTTTCTTGGAGTGATGGCTGCTGAAAAGTCAGCTTTGCTATCACAGGAATAAATTACATTTTTACATATACTGCAATAGGAAATATTTATTAATGCTACATAAAATTATTGTTTGTTTTGATTTAAAAGTGAAATATGATCTAATATTTCAGAAATTTTATCCCTCTGCATCTGTCCTTTTTCCTCTATATTCCTCCATCTTTCTCCAACTTTGTCAAACACTAACTATAAAGCAGCAGCAGGGAGTGTGATGGCCATGTTGATGAAGGTCTTTTGGAAAGAGTTCAGGACACGCAAACTCAGATTTACATGACAGGGGCTGTAAATGGCACTGCAATTTGCATGCTGATGTATGTCCAGCAGCAGATATATGTCATCACCCTGCCAAGATCTTCAAAACTGTCTCAAAAAAGAAGAGGGGGGAAAAAAAGTCCAAAGAAAAGATAGATGCAAGTACTGTAGGTAAAAATATAATATGCCTTAAATATTCCACACAAAGGAGCTGCACAAACCATCCTTTAAAAAAAAAGCCTATTTTCAAGTAGTCTGAAACTCAGACCCACTTCTTTCTCCTGTAGAGATGTGAACCGCCCACTAGACACCCAGAAATATCATTGTGTTGCTTAGCAGCTCTGCTAGTTCCCCAGGTCTCATTGAACCAATGGAGCAAGCGTAATGGCTTAAAATTCTTACATTTATCTCAGGGCAGCCTGTCTGTTGTTCCGGTTTAAAGGGGGTTAGAGCTGATAGTGGATTGAGGACACACCACTAATGCGTTTGAGGAGGGAATACTGTGATGTTAGGGCCACAGACATGTTAAAACTAAAACTGACCCGTGAGTGTTTGAGATGTGCAAGCTCCATTAAGCTCTTAATGCTGTAGTCATTTTAGAAAATAACTTTAATCTCTGTCTTTCTCTCATCCTCCCTTCTTCTATCTGTTCCTACAGTATACCTCCATCTCCTGTGTCCTCTTATACTGTCACCTAGTTTTCCCTTCACGTCCAGCATATTAAGTTAAAAATGTTGAATTTGATTTGCGGTTCTGTTTATGGATTCTGAGGAGGACCTGGTCAGCGCTGACAGCTATGAGCCCAAATTACTCTTACATCCACTCTGACCAGGCCATGGGCAGAAATGTTGAATCTCATTACCGTGTGGCTCAGTCTGCTCTCGTGAGGGGACTCAAAATATGCTTCGCCCCAAAATTAAAGTTTGAGAATGAATGCAATGGACTTTAAACGTGATTGAATATGACATGGCATTTATGAACGCTCCTGAACTGTCAACATAGCTGAATTGTTCACGATAGCTCTGTTCTAAAGCCTAGCGAGACCCTGTCATTTTAGGCATCTAAATTAAACGTATAGGCATTCGAAGTGGAACCTCATATTTGACTGATTTGGAATGGTTTACAAAAGTAAGTGAACCACACAGGAGACTCATCCGACAATTGATTGCAAATGGAGTCTTAAGTTAGCATGTTGCTAAGGTAATAGGCAACCTGATCTCACGGCAATTTGTACATATTTTACAAGGTGGCTAATTTGTACGACCTCACTCGTACAAATTCATACGATTTATTTTAAATCGTACGTATTTTACGAGATAAAAATTCGTATGAATTTGTACGAATGACCTAAACATAACCCCGCCCCTAAACCTACCCATCACTTGGTTTTAGACAAATCGTAAGAGTGAAGTCGTACGTACAACACAAATTTGGCACCTCATACGCTGATGCCCGTGGATATTTCTGCAGGTGATTTACAGACAGTGCCCAAATTAATCAACACGGACTTAACGTATTATTTTCATTTAAAGCGCAACATATCAAGCACTGCACAAATTAGTGTAGTCGCAGTTGTCTACTTATGACACAAGTGCAAAATGGTTCAAGGCATGCTTTTTCTGTGCATTAAAGGATGGTGAAAATACCAGTAATTTGACGAGCACAAATGATAATAAATCAAGTTGCGTAATTTATTTGAATATTCTGCTTTCAGACATTTTGCATCTGAAAGAATAAAAAATAACTGTCGCGTGTTTTTTTAGCACTAATCCTTTACTTCACGTCTTTAGTAAATCCTGACAGTACTATTTTAACGGCAAACGCTGTTAGTAAATCTGATCCTATATTTCATCAAGTATCTAAAAAATGGTCAATTTCGGGTCAAAAGTAGGTTGAAAGAAAATGCTCACAAAGGCTTCATTTATTTCATCAGAAAATACACATAAATACACAGATTAGGTGTGGCAAGTTTATCAATGCAAATATATCACTTTAAAATTGTCTTAAAAAGCAGTTTGTTTATTCGCCGATTTGTTTATTTTTCTTCTTTTTCATTTTTCATGCAAGAAGACAGAAGTTCCATTATGCAACTATACCGCATAATAGTCATTAGCCCCTATATAGTAAAGCAGGTCAGCAGTGCCCTGAGCTCCACAGATCCTGAGTCAGCCCGTGACTGTTAACCCCAGTGGAAAGCTCAGTCTATGCAGGTATTATAACCGCTGACCTCCAAACATCTAGGGTCAGGTAAAAACAACCCCAGACCCAGCCATTAGGAGCAAGCTATATCCTCAAAAGACTCATCATCAAACTGGAAAGCTGAAATAGTCATCAACCGAAGCAAGTTCTAAAAATGTGTCGACCAAACCGTGGCAGTTTATTTGTGTGTTTTGCTGCATAGACATTTCCCATAATAAGCTGATATTGCACTCCTTCAGGTAAAGGTGGCAGAGGACAAAAAGAGAAAAGTTACAGCATCAGTCGTAGCACATTTGTGTGCGTGCGTATAAATCTGAGTTCTGATTTTCTATTTGTCTATGTCAATTTTTTTGCCGAACGACAATTTATGTGGCATGTTTTACATGAGAGTTCTTGCTTTTCTACACCTGATTCCCTGGCTTGCGTTATGAAATATTCATTCTGATGTGTTTGTTCACTTTCATTTCTTGGCAACATTTTGACAGGAAAGCCGCCAACCCTCAACCAATCGTGATTCATGTAGTATTTCCCCGTGGCCCCTCCAGATATCTGCAAATAAAATATTTCTGCTGATGTTGTATTTGGGTCAGGGAGAGCCCATTCCAGTCCCCTTTCTTTAGCTTTTTAAAATAAAAGCTCTGTGGCCATGCATAAGTAGAAAGGCCTGGCTTCCATTCATCAATAGTGTGCAGCCTGAAATCAACCATTGAAGACAATCACTTAGAAATGAATTAATGAATTAATAACCAGGTAATTTTGGTAATCAACAGGTAATTAACACTGAATTATAGATGACTTTTTCAAACATACTATATTTTAGTAAAAAAAAAAAGTACTTTTTTTGTGTGTGTATATTTCAATGTTATTAAAGTCATATCTGTAGTGTATTTCTAGTGCACCTGCTGAGAAAAGATCACAGATGTAAAGGTCAATGACAAGGGCTCACAGTAACAAAGAGTTCTGGACGTATTATTACCGTTATCATTCGTCTTGCACTATAGACTGCGTTGAACCACGCGTTTGACCCAGGGGTGAAGGCGGGCTATTGATTCTGCTTATCTAATTTGCTTTTTTTTGTTTTCACACTTCAATTGATGGGTTTTGTGTACCATCAATAATTTAGTCAGAGATTAATTTCACTGAAGAATGTGCGTGTTGGAAAAGCTTCAGCAATCAGATAACATTTATAAGGCTTCGGTCGAACTGGAGCAGGGTAAGATTGGGAAAGGGGGGCTGAAACAACACGCATATGCTTTATCGAGCCAAACCTCATCAAATTCCCCTCAGAGTTGCCCAGTCGAATGGGTTCGTCATTTTACTTTCAGCAGAACCCCCCCAGCTTTCCTTCATTACCCACAAATAGCGCAGCTCAACCCTTATTGAACAGTCCTAATAGTCCTCCCACCCGGTTTCTATCTATAGTGCTGCCGCGGACAGGGGTTTGCGTTCCGGATTAATCCTGAGTTTCTGAAAGGCTGTGTGCTTCGTTATGCCATATGCAGATGTGACAGTTATCCGTGCTGTAGTTGATGAATTAGCCTTTCCACTTTATATTAAGTGGCCTTAACTACTATGTATATACATTTAAATGAATCATATTGTATAATGCATTTATTGTGTACATACATGGTTTTACATTGTACTTACCTGCATGTGAACACATCTTTAATTAATGTCTGTGATTACATTTATAATTACACTGTTGACCCACACCTTAATCCACCCTTAAACCTACCAATACCACCAAATGTGTCCCTAACCTTACCTTAATCCAATAGCAGCAGGTGTTTCGCAGTGCAATATTCATACAGTGTACTTATTTTTATTTTCTATTTTAAAGTGCATGGGATTTAAGGCAATTTAATATAAAGAGGGACCAAAGTCAGTTCTTAGAAAACTTATGTGTTCAAAAGTCATGAGTAAAAATACATAAACTTCCTTACATCATGAGTTTTTGAAATTAGATGTTCAAATATTAATAAGCAGTGAAGTTAAAATACTTCCCCCCCACCTAATAAACACCCCCTTTTTTCAATTGTATTTTTCGGTGAGGCTAATTAATGATTTGTCTTCAATACTTCATATCAGGACAGTTGTATTACCCTAATCTTATTGATTTATTGCCTCAAATTATTGACTTTATTTTTTACTTTATATTTGACTTCGTATACATTCATACATTTAATAAATGAAATGTCGTATTTCATCGATCCCACAGGTATTTTGTAATACCAGAAAAATAAATGAATAAATAAATCATGCCAAACTTACTGGATGTAATATAAGTCGAATTTGAGTTCAAGTTGTCAACAAGGCTGTATACAGCATTTGTTAGTCAATATTAGTCTGGGCCCATCAAAGTGTCATTTTGTACAAACATCAATAAGTACTAGAGGTCTTCAGATGAGTTTCTCTAATAAGTCCCTACAGAAAGATAATAGAATGGATTGATCAATAGCCTAGAGCTGGAGAGATGGAGAGATCTTGAAAGGGGGAACTTAGTTGAGGCAGTTTTAATCCAGTTGGTATCAATCCTGTTTACACTGTGTTTTGTCCAGGATAGCTCATAATAAGGTCATCTTAAACGAAGGCAAGGACATAATGAAATTCTAGTGCTATTTCTCCAATCATAAATCACATCCGTAGGCTTAAAGCCAAAGACCATAGGCTGGTTTCTTAAGAACTATAGCTGTGGTTTTTCACTGAAAGCACTATAGGACTAATATGTACAGGAAGCCAACAACTAACTCAAAGCACACAGTGTTTAGATGATATCTGATTCACAGCAGACACTTGGGAAAAGTTCTTAGCACATCCGATATCAGTGGCATGATAAATAACCAGATCCTCGCAAAAACCTCTATCAATCACATGTGAATGTTTTCAGCTCCTGCAAAACACTTCTGCTTGTACCATGCGCGTTAGCAAATCCGATCAATGAAGAGATCTCCATCTCCTACACGTCTAAGTGTGGCTGATTGATGGTTTCATTCGAAAGTTGCCTGAAGCTGTAGAGCACAGCCTCGGCGTCTAAAAACGCACTTATGATATTCAATGCTGAAAACAGCTGATGAATTACAGAGTAAACTCGTGTGACTTAGCCAAGACGGCGCTGCCGTTAAAGCCAACATTGATGTTTTTATGGAAATTACATCTTTATTTACATAAAATGATAAACATTTAGGTATTTGGGAGGCTGCCAGAAATGCAGAGCAAGATTTGGCAAGGAAGCAAGCGTTTCTGAGTATGTACTTTAGTCCTCAGAACTGCTCATTAAATTGTACTTTGTTGAATCTACGCTGCCATATTAAGTGTGGGCACCAAATTTGTCAAGTCTCATTTATGGTAGACATTATCATGGGACCTGAAGTGATGTATGCATTGACTGGACCACAGTGAAGAAGAACAGGTATTGGCTTCATCTAAGTGCAATGGTAAAGGAGTATTTGTTGGCCTGCAGAGGTTTGAGAGTAAAAATAAAAAATAAAAAAAGTGTATAAAAGGGCAGCTACTCTTTATTGCTGGCTATGAGCCACCTGACCTCTTGTTAAAGGAAGCCAGAGGAAGCAAACTTGTCTCTATACTTTAAAAGCAATCCACAGGGCAAGATCCTGAGAAAACCTCACAAATCAGTTGTTTTTCCGCCTTGTTGCTTCATCCTGTTGTAAATGAGATGTTTCTCAGAGGACTCGTGCTCCATTTCATATGCAGATACTGTATTACTCTTACCGCCAACACATGTCGTTCTCCAGATGTCTCTGGGAAGGAAAGGTGACAGACGTTTGTGCAGTTACTCATCCCTAAATAGGCCCGAGAGGACTGGAGTTTGAATGAAAGATGACCCGGGTAGGTGGATGACTTCAAGTCGCACATTTAAGATCAGAGAGAAATCAGAGAGAGGTCTGTAAAATTGAGAGTGCTGTAAATATGCCTTACATTAAAATGTTGCATGTTATAAATTAGGACACTTCCTTGACTAATAGAACACAAGGGCCACATAAGGAAAGTCAGATCGGCTTTTGTTTGAATTACGGTAAAAGATATAGTTTGCTGTTGGCCCTGAAAGAGAATTCTCTAACCATGGATTTACAACATTAATTTTTTATCCAAATGACACCAACATAAAAAGTATATTTTTAAAAGAAAAATCTGTTTTCTATAATGCGCTGCTGGATACGTATAACTGAGAAAACATGCTGAGTTAATCTAACCAAGCAAACTGGACTGCTCATTTAACCCAGCAGGCTGGGTTACTCAATTAACCCAGCTGGTAGCTCATATTAGCAATGATGCTGGGTTAATTTTACCTCATAAAATGGTTATTTAAAATTTTCTTTCAGACAAATCTGGAAATTGAGACTATAAAGAGTAAGAGTTCTTACTTTTTAGAGCTACATGAAATTACACATCACAGACAAGAACAGTAAAATAATAGCGGGATATAAATATTTGTATTTGACGACAGCTTAATAATTTAAAGTTATGACAACTATATTGAAATTCCATAAACTCTATTACTTTTTAATTAATTTGAATTTTTTTTCATTCAAATATTTAAATATTAATTAACAATATTAATTAAAAATGTTGAATAGGTGATATTTGTAACAATTTAGTATGAACTAGCAAAATAATGCCTTGAAAGGGTAATATTCATACTTGAAAAGTGATGTGATTGAGGGCTTTTTTTGTGTCATTTCCTCTGTCAGACATTGAAGTTTTCCCAACAAGCAATGACACCTCCCACTAGTGGCACAATGATACAGCACAGCTCCCATTATAACCATAGAAGCTATAAATGTGACGACTGCTTATTATAATGCGAGCAAATTCAAGAAGGCAATTAGCTATCTTCAACAAAAAGCCAAAGATTCTATTCCTATAGCAGCCATATTACATTTTCCCATCCTCCCAAACGAGCATCTGTTACACCGTTGGCATTGTTGTGTCTTGTACAGAAAAAGTCACCATCGTTCAACAGCCACAGTACAAACACAATTGCCGTTAACTTAGACAAAAGCCTGAAGTGCCTTTCCTGCCCCAGATTCTCAGCCTCAGGATTGGGTAGGGGAATAGATCAGATTAGTTAATTAGACAGATTTGAGCTTGTTAATTCTTGTCCCAGAGTCTTCAGACATGTTCCTCATCCATCTGGTAAATGACCCAAGAGAAGATGTGGTTTAATCGTCTCCCTCTCTCTGTACATCTTAATTAACTGCAGCTCCCTCCTCTTTACTGGATTTCAGCTGGGGCCTGAAAACATATTGCGTTTATTTGGGATTTTTTTTTTCTTATGTTACAAACATTCTGGTTCTGTTTGGAGGACCACCTGTTAAAGAGAGACGGCCATGTTCAACATTGAGCACTAGCTTAGAATCTGTACAGGGCATGCAAGTGTAACATTGTCTAATTATGTAACAGTAAATAATGCAATTTTCAGTAAAAAAAAAAAAATCATAGATTATAGTGTAACTGTATACTCAAGTATCACAAAATGGAAAGTTTTGCTTGAAATTGTGTTCGTGCTGAATGGCCTTGAAATAAATATATTATGCAAGTTATATCATTATGCCAGTAGTTGGCGACAAGTGACTAAGTTTAAGTCATTGAATCGTTCATTTTACTGACTCATTTTCAACCCTGATTCATTCAGGGATGAAATAACACTACTTCGAGTTGTTTGGAGATGTGCAGTGTTTCTGCGGTGTCTTGGAAATATTTTTTGTTGGCAAAGCAAACAACAAAATATTAAAACAACTGGCAACATAGTGCCCAAAATGCAACTTATTTAATATTAACTTGTTTACTGAACTGCTGTATAAGCACACTCTGTTTGTGCTGTTTTCCCAAATGTCAGCACGTCTGTGATTACCTGCGGCACTCTGGCACTTCTGCTTGTGTGATATTGCTTAAATCTGACACAACGACTTTCATTCAGTTTTAATTGTAACTTTAGCTACAAATATCCTGAAAACCTTTTTGGAGCCACAGATGCCATATATATACACGTATATATATATATATATATATATATATATATATATATATATATATGCTCTAGCATTGCACATCCTGACATTACAATATACTTTATACTGCAGACT
>JAUCMT010000088.1:7432318-7443388 GCA_032357475.1 Enteromius thamalakanensis
CACACACACACACACACACATATATATATATATATGTGTGTGTGTATATATATAAATATACTTTATACTGCAGACTGCACTATCCAGTTTTTCCTGAATGGACAATAATATTCTTCCTGAAGATATTTGTTTTATATATATCTATATGTAAGAATTCTAAGTGGTTTTAACTGTATCCAATTAAGTCAGTTGCATCTTGTTGTGTAGCACCTTGGGAGACTGAGAGGCCTGGGTAGACCACTGCAGTGCCACCACACACCAAACCCTCCTCCCTAACCAGGCTAATGAGTTCTGATGCTAAGCGTTCACAGTGGCAGGGTCATTTTGCAAAGAGACAAGAGGCAGGGGCAAGGAAACGTTTACTTATTTAAATGGAAAGGTCATTAGTGCAGAGACACAGAGGGCCTTTGACAAATGAAGTCAAAGCCACTTAGTGTCCGTTCCTCAAGCGAATGACCGTATAATACATAAAAACCACACTCAACTGCTTTGGGGCTCAGTACATGCGCTTAGGGACGGCACACTGAACTTCCTTCTGCTGTAGTTCCCAGAGATGGAAATGAATTGCTCCCTCATGTTTAATTTTTCATTAGCTTGCCATTTTACACTAAACAGTGTAAAAGATTTAATTTAGTGAAAAGGTAATGTGTTTTCTCTTCGCTGTTTGAGTAATAAGATTGGTAAGCCGACATTAGTGCGGTCTCTGTATAACACACACAGCCATCAGGCAGGGAGAGAACAGACTTCTCATCGTAGACAAACACTTATCTAAATGAAGACATTCCCATTTACTTCTATTGTTTTTAGATACAGCTAATTATAACAGCTGACAAACCTTAACTTAGTCTCAGCCTCAGACAATACACCTACACTGTGTGCCTGGCAACAGTCATGTTTATGATATATGTCAGTGCCATCAAATTTTTTTAAAGAGATTCTCCAGGTATCTTCTCCTGTCTGTGACAGAATCATAATACATTTGTACAGACATTCTGATTACAGTGTCTTTTTTCTAATACTATTACAGTATTTCAGTTTTTCAAGAAGGCCTTAGAAATATCTAAATACCCAGCCACCACTCTCCTGAACTGCATGACCAACAAGTTTCACTTTCATTTACTTCAGCCAGTCTTTGTTGAACCTTTTTTACGCTTTAGTTATTAATCCATTTTTCCAGTTGATGTTTATCTAATTCCAAGGATCAAACATATACATTTTAAAAGCTTTTTTAATTACACAATCACAGACAGTCATACGCAATTAAGCTGACCAGATGGCTATGGTAAAATAGCAGATCATAACAGAGCCTTTGAATGTCCATGTGTGCGTTTGTTTTATTCTTTCTAATTCACAAAGGGCTGGAAGTTAAACATCTGATCTTGGAATGCATCTGAATTTGGTACAGTACATTTTAAACTGTAGTTAAGCTTAGTCATCATATAGACATGGCTCATAAAGCAGCGTGATTTTATTGGGACCACTTGTCACCCTATATCCAATCACTGCACAACCAGACGAGTACAGTATCAAAGGGATTCTCCTACATTCTCTCTGTCTCACTCTCTTTCAGTAGCTTGTACGGAGTTTCCTCGGGCAATGATACTACAGCTGTCACATAGGACATTTCCACCCGTTACATGCCACACACACATATATGGAGCACACGGTGGTCACAAGCATGTTGCCCCACAGAAAACACGTGTCAAGGGTTTGTATTAGATGCTGCTGATTGCTTTCCAAGTGGTGTTTGTGTGTATGTGTATGTGTTTGGGGATGCCCATATATCAGCTCTGAGGTAAAATAGTGTGTGTGTGTGTTTACAAAAGAGAAGGAAGTTCCTTCTCAGCTTCTTTATTTGTCATAGAATCTAGACAATAACATTCTGTCACACTCCAAATCCCATGCCTAGGCTGAGCAGAAATAACACTTTTCCTAGAATTGGAATCGGAACATATTCAAATGCATTCTAATGTAGCTCTGCAAATAGCAGAAAATCTATTATATATGTATCAGGGAAAAGAACAATTCTTAAAAATCCTAATGGATACGAGGTAAAGGTCAAAGGTTGAGTGCATTTAGGCTGCTAATGCCCACAGTACCGGAACCTTCCACTCCATTATATGCTCTTACATCTGTCTGCCTTTCAGAGAGATGATTAGAAATCACTTACAGAGCTATGCCCCGGGCCCTTTCATGACCACTGATTAAACCTCTCCACGGTCTAGGACCACGGTCATGACCTTTGCTCAACTAGCTGTTGATTATAGAAAATCAACTAGCTAGATGCCCATGATGAAATGCAATCTAAAAAAAGCGTCAAAAACAATAATCCCTTCCCACCAAGCCTCCATTTACTCTCATTTGCAAAGAGTTCAAAGGAAATCACAGTCACCCATTAAATAATAGGAGGAGGACAGCTTTTGATGGTTGCTAAAGTCCTCCATACAGCAGGATTAAGAAGGCCTGCCATATAGTACATAACTTACACAAATTGCTTGTTCTAATGACCTTCAGAGTAAAAGAAAGAGAGAAAGAGAGGCATTTCACTTTCATGCCAGGATCAGGCACTTTAGCGAGTTCATCTCAGATGCAGCGAAAAAGAAAATTGATGGCCATTGATGTCATCTTTTTTCTATTATTAAATCATTTCTCCATATTATTAAATTGGAATTGTCTTAATCTGTGGAACAGGACTGGTTGTATTTCGGATTCGATGTAATCTAATTTAGTCACCCTAGAAAGCTGTTGTTCTCCCTCTCTGCAAAATGATAAACTTTCCAGACGTTAAAAATGAGCAGGCATTTCAAAAGTGGGCAGAAGCATCTGGCAGACAGGAATATTATCATATCAGCAAAGACAACAAAACATATCATCATTCACTCAGGCCAGTATTAGACTGAAACAAGCTGGAAATTATACAGCTATAATGTAACTCACTTGAGCTGGAATCAATGGAATATGATGCAAAACATTGATTGTTCGTAAGATTCAGCATTCATGCAGAAGTGGGAAATATCACGCTAGAAATGCAGCAACAAATGTAGAATATATGACAGAAAACCAAATGATTAAGTTTGTGAGGCATAAAGGAGCAGTAAACAATGCAGCACTGGCACAAGAAGGGGATTTCTGTAAAATGGTCCAAAACTCTCACAATTGCCAAAACTGGGCCGAATAACTCACACTTGACCCAGGCCCTCAACAATAAGCCCTACGTTCAGGGCTCAAACTCTACTACTGTTAATCAGCTGAAGTGCAAATGTAAGCATTACTGGAGCATTAAAGGAATCATTAATTCATTTACTCACCCTTTGTGTCGTTCAGATGCTTATGGTATTCTTTTCTTCAACGCTGCTTGAAAATGAGATTCCTACATCTGACACTTGATCAACAGTCTTATCCATCAGGCTGAGTCCATGTGGTCCTCCTGCTTTACATTTTAGAATGCTGCCCAAGCCATCATCAAGTGACCTGTAACCCAGCTGTCGATGCACAGTAATTCGTTTTTTATCCGTCTCATATTCCTTCTGCCACATCCCGTCCGGTGATCAAGTTAAACGACACCTCCAATTGACCGCCAACCCCAGAGCATGAAAGAAGAGGGGCATCTTGTGAACAGATGGGGTTTGAATAGATTGGTGTGTGATCAGCTTTAAACATTACATCAAATTACACTACATTACTATCCTGTGCTCCCAGATGTGATTATCATACAAATGGACGATTGTTCATAATGTGCTCATGATCCGGCAGGAAAGAATTCCCTTTCAATGCACAGTCAGGGCCAGAAAGCATTTTAGCAGGGAGAGATTCGACTCCCATATCGCTCTCAGTCATGAAGGAAGGTTGTGCACAGTATGATGAGGGTCTTTTTGGATGTGGCGGAGTGGTGGTAAAAAAAAAATAAAAACCCAAGTTGACAGGTCTAGGGAGATAAGAGCAGTCACCAAGCGACAGTTTGGATGTCAAAAGCAGCTATGCATGACCCAACACGCTGCATCAGCCTCCACCAAATAACCTCGCTTATCTTCTGTCGCTGCCATCAGAAGAATGAAGAGAAGCCAGTTTGCTTTTTTCCCCTGTCTCTGAGTTGGAGCAGTGATTTCAAACTCTTCTACTGAAAGCCATCTTCCTGCAAGTGAAGCTCTAAACACCTGAATCAACTAATCAAGGTCTTGAGAAGTACTCTACAATTACAGACAGGTGTGTTGGAACTGTAGGATGGTGACTAGTAAGGAGTGGAGTTTAACACTTATTTGCAAAAGTCAGAAGAGTCTGTTTGTCATTCATGCCACTCCTACGTTAGGCCTAACCACGTTTCCCAGCCATGTGGGATTTGAACTCATGATCCTTGCTTTCAAGACACTGGTTTGTACCACTCAGCCATTGGAGCTTTCACATGCACTGGGTGTTTTTAACTATTTTAATCGTAAGCCTGTAGGGGGAGACATGAATTAATTGGGCTATGTTTCTGAACTTAGAAAACAGGATTCGAACCCGTTCATTTCAAAAGCTGCATCCTAGCACTTTGAGCTATCAGGGAAACTTTGGTTTAAAGTTAAGAAATGACCACAACTACACTATGATTTCTTTTAAAGATGAATTTGAATATTGGAAAAAGTGATATTTGAACCTGCAATTTCGTAAGTATCAAACCATATTTTAGTGCTTTAATCTCAGTGAGCAGTTACTCCAAGTCTAAACGATTATTATTCCTAAACCTGCGATATGAACAATAACAAACAAGATTTGAACCAGCGATTACCAAACTTCAGTCTCTCTCCGTTCAGGTCAAGGTTTTTAAACACAGGTTAAACTGTAATATATCTTTTACATTATACGAAACAGGATATTATTTTGAAAATCTGAGATTTAATGATTTGTAGCTTGTGTTTTATTTCAATATTCATTCCCACTAAGCTTTCGCTTTCATCATAAACCCAGCAGACCTGAGTAGGCCGAATCTGAATGCTCTTTCCTGACTTAGGGCTTTCAAACCAACACTTGAGTATTACAGAGAGCTTCTTGAAACTGTACAGACTCCTAAATCTAAGAGTGTATATCTCCAAGGTACTTGAGGCCCCATTGATGTAAAGGGCCTTTGGAGAGGACCCTTTTCCATATGTTCAGGAAATCACACCAATATGATGCCCCTCAACTACTTCAACATTAATCAACTTTAGTGCCTTAAAATTGTAATGTTTACAGTTGTAGCTTCTTCTGAATACTGTGGAACGAGATCAATTAATCCCTGCCATAAGCAGATACTTCATTTTAGGTTTTTTTTTTGGAAAAATGCTTTATAGCCAGTGGGAAAAAAGAAGAACATAGGGTTGGACAGAAAAGCATTTGCTGTAGCCATGGCAATGAAATGAAATCTTTCAGTTCGAAACTTAGACAGCAGCATCTTGTAGATGACATTTTCCAAACTCAAAGCAATGCCCTTTACCCTTAGTGAAACAGGGGACATAATGACACACAGGTACATTGACAAATCCTGACATCCCATATAAGATTTGTGAGGCAGATGTTTCTAATATTTGGCAGGTCAAATATGGGTGGTAATATTTTGTTTGTCAGAATACAGCCAGACACCACACTCCTGGAGTGCGGTAAAGGACACTATCCTTTGACTGAATGAATCTCTCTCTACCTACAGGTGCACTACAGGAAGAGACGGATAGGAGGATAAATGTGGAGGATAGGCTTCAGGTACGCAAGTCTACAGGGAACCTCATTCACACATTAACAGGATATCCTGGGGGAAGTGAGAGACGACTGTGAAGGCACCCACCCTGAACACACACGGGAACCATCACCATCTGCAATGAAGACAAACTGATTATCTTGTTACAGACAGCCCCGCAGCCATTCTGGGTATGATTATGTATAAAAAAACTACACGCACAAAAAAAGACAGATGCTCTTATGTAATAAACAAACACCAGTGTCAACATGTGAATCAGCTACATACAACATGCACATCGTGTACGAGTTTAATGCATATTTAACATACTGGGAGTGCTGTATATCATTCACACATCACCGGTCTTGACGCTGGATCACTAAACGCTCCAAAGCAACACAACATGTTTTGAATCCTCTGTGGAAGGTTTCCTAGAAGACAGCAGGTAGATTTATACTCTGAGAATACAAGCTTTATTATTTGAAATTCATGGCAAGCAGGGCTGCGCAATTTAAAATGTGATACAAATATGAAAATGAACTATTGTTACTATTGTAATGAAATATAACTGTAAAATACAATATTTTATAATATTTATAAACACTTCTTATTAAAAATCTGGTAAAATGGTTATTTTAAGTGGCATTAAGTGACATTTAAGAGATGCAGATATTAAGTTCATACGATATACTAAAACTCAATGTACAGCAAGCACACGCACATGCTTCCCATATTGCAAATATTAAGCAAAACACAGATAATGTGTCCTTTTAACAAAGAACCTCTGATTTGGTCATTTTAACTATTGATATCTGGCAACCTACACAATGAAAACTCACGTACAGCAGTCTGCAGTCATGTGTTATTGTTGACAATAATGAAAAAAAAAATTGGTATAGTTTTTATTGTAAAAATATATTTTAGTGTCATGTACCATCAGCTAAATTGCATGTCAATAAAACCAGAGTTATCGTGTTGATTTAGTCAGGGGAAAAATGGTCGTCAACAAATACATCACAGTTTTCGTTAACGAAATTAACGCTATTTTAGATTTCGCGATTTAATAATCCCTATGTACATCACATCTGGTTAAACTTCAGTTCTTTGTTATAGGACAGTATTTGAGTTCTTGAGATGGTGAAGCAGGAGTATAGAAGGAATCTTTATCTCAAATATTAATGTAGCAGGAACCCCACAGTGTTCTCAAAGAAAAAAAAAACCTTCACACTTTTCAACACCGTTACTCAGAGAAGAGAGAGCATGATGGGAATTTTGTCAGCTCCACTTTATGTTCAACAAATAGCACAGCAGTGGTGCTTTCTGTGTATATTTGGGGTAACCCATTTCAGGTTTCACATCCACAGTAGCCAGAGCTGATTGCATCTTACAGTTGAGATTACCTGAATTTCCTTCTTGTTACATAAACTTTTCTTTTCCCCTGCAGAGGCAGTCACGGTGTAGGTGTGCGCAAGACCCGAGGGTCCTCCGGAGACATGACGAAATTGTGAAACCTTTGGTGTAACAACTGGCACGTACTTACAAACATACAAGTTAGTAACCTTTTTTTGTTGTCGTTCTTGTGTCAAAATCGTGAACAGTAGGCCTAGGGCTACATCGCTCGCTGCAGGACTTTTCATCCTCTCTGACGAACATGTCACATGACAACCATACATGCATGTGTGTCTCAATAGAGGACTGGATCAGTCAAGGTCCACTGCTTCTTTAGAAAGTCCAGTTTTATAATGGAATATTCTTATATGCGACATGAAAGTAGGGATGTGGATGAATGAACAGAGATAAATAGAGTTCCAAATACCTTAAAGTGGCCTGGAAAAAAAACCTCTGGATGACCTTGGCAAGATAATACAGGAACAAAGCAAGACAAAAACTCTTGCAATTGCATATTTTAAAGGTCATGGGTGTATTTTTCCCTCCTGTTACCTTCACTTTGCACCAACGTGCTTTAAAATTAGAAATAGTGCACACGAGTATCAGTCATGTAGTGTACGCTTAGTCTTTTAACACATCTGTGGAAGACATGGAGTTCATTTACTTGTATTCTTTCGAAAGGGGATGCGGCTCGTTTAAAGCGGGGTAATTAGAGGGCTACCCTGTGTGTCAATGATGAGGACGAGAAGAAAGAGAAGCTGATTGGAGAGCACTCGTCCCAACACTTCCTGTCTGAATGCTTGCGAAAACGGAACCCATCTGTTTAAACAATGCACAATTACCAGCATTTAAACCGCTAAATTCGTTAAAGTGATTAGTCCTGTGTTTACCATAAGCAACACTCTGTACACAAGATAACAGGCTCATCTGCATATGCTAATTAGGGCAATTAGATATGCTCCACAGAGTAATTTCTATTCAGCCAACCTACAGGCAGTTTTAGGAGATTATCATAAATAATGAAATAATTCAATCAATCACTTAAAGGCTAATATATGCGCAACAAATGGCAAGGGGCAGCCCGAGCGACAGATTTAATGTCACAAACAGCAGAAATAAACCTGGTCAACATGGTCATTTTCTCTTTTAGGAGATTGCCGGCTACGAGAGTGCAATAACGATGGACCAAATAACAAACAAACAAAAACTTTATGACCATGACACCTAAAATCCCCTTATAACATAAATTGCATCCCCATATGTACATTTATATGCATTCGGATACTCCGTGTGGTCACTGTAGAAACAGTTCAGTACTGATATTGCAGTTATTCAGCATTGCAAACATCTTTGGCGCCCCCCTTCATGGGTGAGGTTAGAATGAGAGGAGGAAGATAGACAGAGGTGATCTTTATTTAAGTCAGTTTTTTGGGTGATTGGATGGTAAGTGGGCAAAGATGAAAGCACATATTTTTCCATAGTGTTGTTTTTTGTTGTAGGGTGCATGTTGAAAAGTATAAACCAAGGCTTCATTGATTCTTTCCTCCCTCCTTTTCTCAAATTATTAATCAAGGCCTGCAGTCACAGGAGACGTGCGGATAAACACAGGAGTGGATCAGTTTAATTTGATGCTCTGATGCATTATCACTGAGCAGTGGCAGATATTAAACTAGAAACCGCCATCACTCGGATAAATATAGAAAAGGAATAGTCTCCCATCTTAAGCCAAAAGGTGTTATGCTTACGTGAAGGTTCATGTACGGTGCGAGTGATGCTAATTTTATCATTAATATGCAGCATGCTGACAGCCTGTGTTCGCACACTATTAAATGGAGTGCACTTTGAAAGGCTACGTCTAAACTGTATGCATATGCAAAAAAAGTCGTATATTTTGGGGTAAAAGGGCCATTTACCCAACAATTTTCTTTATTTAGGCCATTCATTTACATGACATATTCAGTGTTTTGAGAGCTTAAAAATGCAAACAAGTTTCAAAGAACAAGTTTTCAATAATGCTAAACTCTGAACTAAAGCTGATGTTATATGCACATTACGTGCTTAGTCTAAAGATCAATTCCGGTGGTTGCAAACATTTTTTTGTCTATCTGGTTGCATAAAATGTTGGTTTTAAAGCAGGGGAAGCTATGGAATAAAATTCAAACTAACTTTGAATTAATACTGTATATAAATACTCAGAATTGTGCGTTTATATCCCACGCATCTGCTTTTTTTCTTCAGAATCGACATACTCCCAGTTGTTGAGTTAAATTGAGTTATAAAGTCAATTATTCTATAAAAACTATTTGCGTTCTGCTTCTGACATCCAAATCCACAACAATACTTTCCCTCTTATTCCACTTATTACCAGTGATTTCTGGCAACACAGTTTGCACGCACTCGTAGCTTTGATGACTACTCCAAATTCATCTATATGCATACAGTATGCTGCAGGTATGTTTTCACCAACCACTGGCCTAATACTTCATTTAGTCATTTCACAGATGTGTCTGAACAGCATTCATTTTTGTCAACACTGTCATCCAAACGCAAAACTTCAAAAGCGCAAAAGAAAAAAATATTTTTTTTATCTTATAGAGCCCCACAATTCCATTAGGCTCAAATACACTTTCATCAACATCAAACCAGAAATGTTTTTGATTTAAGCTTATATGGGTATTACTTAGCATCATAATTAATATTATTCACTGAGTCTAAAATTTCAAAACTAGGTTTTTAGTAAATAATATTATATATATATATATATATATATATATACACATACATGCACACACATACAGTATATGTTGTGTATTTATTTTTTTAAATTTAAAAAAGCAGTCATAAGATTTGCTGAAGTGCTTTGTGAGGTATGTAAAACCCTAATTGGGCATGATTGTCAGGTGTGTCTGAGAGCCGTCCTGCAGGGGCGTGGCATCTGAGACCATCAGCACAAGAAAGATAATTATAGCATCACCTGATGTTACCGTAGCAACAGAAAGCAGAGGTTCGCATGTTCATCCCACTGTGCTGCGCTGCGTTGCTACAGAGACACCCTCCTCTCCTGTTAGCACAACTGTGAACGCTTAATCTGATCACTTTAGAGAGGTGCCATGTCACCTCAAGCACTTTTCTTCTCCTGCTATTCATGACACCAACTAACGCTTAAAGAAATGAGACAACGCTATTATACCAGGCCAGATAACTTAGTTTCCTTCCTCTCATGACAGTGAGAGATTAGAGTTCTATCTAACAAGTCCTCTGAGATAGGGGAGCTCACAGTGTTAGTAAACAGAAAACATGGGACGGGAAAGATGGCTGACTTAAACATCCTGGCTCTGCTTAAAGTTTTGCTGTTAAAGTTTTGCTGTCAATATAGTGAAGCGACTGAATCAAAAGGCTCTACATAGCAGCTACTCGACCATTCAAAGGATTAGTTCACTTCTTGAATGAAAACTACCTGATAATTGTCATCCAAGATGTTCATTCCTTTCTTTTTACAGTAGAAAAATGAAGGTGTTTGAGGGAAACATTCCATTTTCTTCCATATAGGGAACTTCAACAGTGAGTTTGAAGCTGCACTGAAACAGCAATATAGAACTTCAGAGGGCTCTACATGATCCCAGCAGAGTAATAAGGGTCTCAGAGAAATTATCAAAAAAAAAAAAAATATATATATATATATAAATATATAATATGTATGTGTGGTTAAAAAGTTATTATTTTGTAATTTTTATTAAAATAAAGTTATTTTTGAGGATGAGATAAGACCTGTATTCCTTAGCTGGGATAGAACCTTTTGAAGCTGCACTGAAACTGCAATTTGGACCTTCAACCTACTAGCCAACATTGAATCCTGGAATATTGTCCATAATCCTTCATTTCTTTGCAATTGAAGACAGACATTCGCTCTCTCTCTCTCTCTATCTCTCTCTCTCTCTCTCTATATATATATATATACTGTACATACACACAGTATATAATGTATTCAAAATTTG
>JAUCMT010000088.1:7446313-7467583 GCA_032357475.1 Enteromius thamalakanensis
TTTACTGGAGTAATATTTCATATTATGGATCTGTACTTTTACTCAAGTACTTGATTTGTGTACTTCGTCCACCTCTGCAGATAATGCATTTTTGTAAGACATGTTTCTTAATATTCTTAAATGTCCTAAATTAGCAAAGATCTAGTCCTGGCTTAATCTAATCCCTATCCTGGGAACCGGCTCTATTTCTCAATATACACACAAAATACTGGCGGCAAGTTCTAAAAATAACTTTTTTTCAGGTTTCATACCGCACAAAGCATCTCAGACTTTTTTTTAAGTCATCTTTTTATTAATATTATAATGAAGAGGGGGACATAAGGTGGATTTAAATGTGAATCTGAATCATCAGTGTGTTCACCTCAACACTTTCTGCAGCACCATGGCTCTGACCTACATAATGTTAATCTCAATTTTCATATTTCTCAACTTGAGTGAATATATATATGGGTTTGAGTCCTTAAATTATTTAACATAAAAGGTTTAGAAAGGTCAAAGAATTGAGCCAATCAAGCTGAACATGAGGGGGAAATAAGACATGAAATGGAGATGAGCTCTGTCTTCATTTGACAAGAAAAGGACATGATGTCCTTCTGTTAAAGGCCAAAACATATTACATGAATGTGAAGTTAGATCTCATTAACCTGAAAATGAGTTATTTCAAGTGTTTTGACTTAATAAAGGGCCGTAATAAAGCTGAAACAGCACATCGGCGCAGCAATGAGGCAGAAATCTAGGCAGAACTCTGTTATAAAAGTCATAAACTAACATTAGAGAACTACATTATACCATAATCTCATCAAAAAGCCCTTTCTCACAGAGCTAATAAATACCCTAAATCGCACTGGGCAAAACCGAGGGGTTTATGGTTCATTAGGGCAGTGGAGAACTTGAGTGGATGGTTTTTGTTTTTGTAGAGGTAATGGCCAGTCAGCTAAAGCTCCAAACGCAGCCGATTCCTCAAGTGCAAGAGACCCAGTGGTCACCTACATCACGCTGGGTGGACCTTACACTATTCTCAAACCAACTATTCTCAAAGTACTTACAGTAAAACACGAGATTGCATTTAGAGTATTCATTTTGTATTCAAAAAACCACTGAGGGAGAAACATGCTCGGGACTCATTAAAAATACATTCATGCATCTTCTTAGGCTTCATACACTTCATATTTTGTAAATGCTCAAATTTAATTTGAATCATGTGGTTGCTGCATTTCCATGTAGGAAGGTTTTTGGTCCCCCCAGTAATTTTACCCATCACTTAATTGTAGAATAACACTGTAAAAAAGACATCTTAACCATAAATTTATACAAGTTTGGAACAATTTGAGGGTGAGTAAATAATGACAATTTTCATTTTTCAATGAACTTTCCCTTTAACTTAAAAATGTCAATAATAGCCAAGAAAATGAATACCAAATCAAAGAAAATACCAGAAATCTCAACTTCAGCATTAGTGTAGTTACTGTGCATTGCCTTTGTAGTGCAGGGTAGTAACTACTGTATAGTGTTTCATATACTGTAATATCCTTCATGTAACAATCTCTCATGTAAATGTTCAAAGAATGAAACTCAGCACCACCCCAAACCTCAAAACCAGTCAGACAACATGACACTTTGCTCATTTTTATTCCTCAGATTTAAATACAATGACAGGGTCTACGTCAGAAGGAAAGAAATTCAAACACTGTTTCTGTATGGCGGGCAAGAGCGGGAAAAGAAGAAACGGTGACTGTTGAGTAAACCTCACAGAGGAGTCAGAGAGACGCTTGTAAAGGTGCTGGCAGCGGTTCTATTGCCACAGAAAAAAAAGAGAAAACACACGTCCTACACAAATGCCCAGAAATGTCACTGAACACTCAGATCACATCAGAGAGAGACAAAAATACGCTCAGTAAGTTCACTTGGTTAGTTCTGATCTAACTTCAAAATATCCATATATATACTGAAATATAGAATCTCATGATTAAGAGGCATTTTCTCAGCAAGCTGTTGAGTTCACGGTTGCTCTGTGCATCCCCCTCATTTCTTTAAAAGTCTTGCCCCAAAATATAGAAATCTGATTGGGCAGATCAGGTTTGCCAGGATGGGGTTTGACAGCTGGTGATTGGCTAAAAGTTTACATGAACAAGATCATTGGCTAACATGTCAAAATTTAAGATTAAGCTAAGTACATTGGTCCTATTTGAAGCAGCTACAGGAAGAGTTATCTGTAGCCAACTCGCTTAAAAAAAAAAAAAATAGAAAATGGCATTAAACAAAGTCCTTGGGCAGAAGAGAGGATATGCACAGAGTATTTATATATAAAAAAAAAAAAAAACGAGGCAAATGTTTAACATTAGAAAAAAAAATAAGAGCATACTGATGTTTTGTTGTGTTTTTTTGTCATAATTTTTAGTTTGTGTTCTCTGCGAATGCATCTGGTCTTCCTCAAGGTCTTTGGAACAACGACTTAGCGGCGATACCCGAACTCATCTGCATCATCAGCACGGAAATCTCCATAGCGCCAAATGTTAAGCTGCAAATAAAAAGGAAAATAATCAATTAAAGACAAACAGATATAATATAGCTCTAATGGTACGTTTACACCAGACACGAATGAAGTGTTAAGCGTGAGTGATCTACATGTTAAGTCAATGCAAAGACGTGATTAGACATCCTGCGGTGGGATTCGCGTGAAATTAAGCTGCGCGGATGATGTGATTCACGCGTTTGACGTACGCTCAAGTGACTCGCTCAAGTTAAAAAATCTGAACGTTAACCAATCAGGAGCTTGCTCTAGTAGTGATGTGATTACTACATAGCAAACGGAGGCAAAATTCCCAAACTATGGATGATAAAAAGATCTTTGCTGTATGATACATATTGATACGTACTTTCATAGAAACAGGAATAAAAAAGAAAATAAATTATAGATTAATTAAACCAAAGTTTGCCTATGAGATATATCCAAAATGAATGTTGCCTCCTGTTTAACCACTACAGAGACATCAGGAGTCAGCAGCACGTGTCAGAATGATGCCCTCGGCGGATACGTGAGCACTGAGCACCCAGTGTTCGCTTTGAGCTCGCGGCTCTGAAATCTGCAAACTTTTAAACTTTTTAAATAGGCGCTCTATTCTTTAATGAACCTCAGATTTGTGCTAAACTAAATGCTCACCTAAAATACTATTAAAGCTGCATTTCATGGCACAATAGCAGCAATATTTAAAAAAAAATTGCGGTTTTCTCCTCCACCAATGTGGCAGAAGCTCCCTCTTTTTATGCGCAAATAAAGCAAGTAAACAAAATGTTTAAGCAAATAGCATGATTTATTCGTGCAAGTCACTTCTGTTGTGAAGGTACCTTTACTGTACTTTGTAGGAATGTCAGTCATTCAACTGGTGATAATGTAAAAAAAAAAAACACTATTATTACTGAAATTAATTCATGTGGGGCAAAAGAACTTCACAAATTACTGCAAGGGCAAACAACATTTAACTCCCCCAAATTCTAATAACTTCAATAAAAATGAACAAGCAGCAATATGAGGCTTCAAGCCACCTGACAACATCATTAAATTCTGTTAAGCGTCTTGTTTCTGTGAGACTGCAGCGCAGATAGCGTGTAGACAGGATCATTAAAACACGAGCTGGTCTGTAACATCAGTAATAACGAGGTGAGCGGTCGTTTAGCGTGCTCTTTAACTTTAGTCCTTTCACATCCAGTCACGCGTGAAGGCTTTACCTCCAACAAATTCCATCGCAGCCCTTCTATTTTACATCGGTTTTGCCACATAAAGCAGCGAAACCTGTCATTTGTGCAAAAGTGAATCGTTTCAGCTTCAGAGATTCTTAAGGAAGATGGGAAATCGTTTGGTATGTCATACAGACGCTTTTATATTTTCTCTCCTTTTCTGTCGTCGGTGTGCATGTGGCTGTTAACTCGGAGAGAATCACAGCTAATTAATGTCTATGATAATTAGCGCCGCCGTTAGCAGGGACATCATCATCAAGCTTTTGGGTTGGCATGGTTCTCTCTTCTACTCCAGTCTTGTTAAACAGCCGTTGGCTTGTTATATGGAGCAATGTTTTAGCCAAAAGACTGTTCAACATGCACCACGATGCAACAAAAGTCAATGTTACAGGTAACAGAGCCAAAGCCAGTTCTGAAAAAGCAAATCTCTTCGGTTTTCTGTGCCAACAGGGGCTTTAAGTAATATAGACAAGCAGCAGGGAAGGAGAAATGCAAGTAAAGATTAATAATAATAAAGACATAAACTGAGGATGCCTCAAATAATCAAGTCTAGCGCTAGAATTATATTGTATACATCTACATACTGTATTCACCAATGGTTGGTTGGTTCATGTTTTAAAGTCATGGCCGCTTTCTATTTTCATTCAAGTTTCATTTCAAGTTTTCTTTATACAACTCTAAAATTGAATCAGTTAAAAATGATCCTATTCACTTTGCCACTTGTTGATGACGCAAGATACTGTGGTGACTAAAAATCACCACAGGTGGGGGGGGTGTGGGACCTTATTGTGAAGCATTACCTATATAAATTAATTGCTGCAAAATGCTGTGGTTGATCAATCAGAACTTACCCTGGCACTCTTGGCAGATTCCTGGCCATTCAGATATTCAGTCACCTATAACAAGAAAAAATACTAAATTAGACAGAGAATGTCCTAGTGTTGTGTTTAACATCCTTTAGCATCTTCAACAAAATAACTGACAAACACAGGGCATTATGGAGTACAGAGATTGCTTTAGAAATGGCAGCATTTTCCCAGATTGATGCTGTACAGAATCCACAAGCCAATCAGAGTAAGTGCACCTTCTTTAGATGATGTTTTTAACAGACCTTCATCTTGTTGTGTCGCTGCCTGATCATCAGGGTGGCGACTGGAGCCATGCGCTTGCAGAATATGCATTCAATAACAAGTGAAAGTGTGGGTGGTTACAGCCACTAGACGGCCTGTGTGTCTCTCGCCCTCTTTCTTTTCCTGCACCACAGACACAGGCCTGAATAACACTAAACACATTGACCGCTTCTGCCACAGCAAGCATGGAGAGTGATGCACTGACTGAAGCATAGATGAGTCGGAAAGCTTCCTTTCCAGTTCAGAGCAGTATCGGCCACACTGTTAAAAAGCTTGTGTTTTTGGAAGTAGCAGGTACGGATGAGATCACAGCCCAGGGTTTAATGTGCAAAGATGGCAGATGTTAAAAAGCATAGGGTGTGCTCTTTTAGTGGCGTGTTTGCATGTGGGGGCTGTTATTTAGAGGGGGTTAATTGGTTGGCTGAAGATCAGGTGATTCGTCAGTGCTTTAGGAGGATACATGCATGAAAAGGCGCCGAGGTACATCTGGACTCTGCAGCTGCAGACGGCAGAGAAAAGTGCAGCTAATGCAGTCTCCATCCATCAAGCGTTCGACGCACCACAACATTCAACAGCAACTCACGTGCCCCACACACACATACACACCATCTTCAGCCGTTTCACTAACTCTGCTGATAGCATCATGCATGACAGTTCATCCACATTTTTTTCAAGATTAGGAACGCATAGATATTAATAACACTGCTAAGCTGATAATTATTACTGATAAATGGCTGATATCAAAAATTTACATTTAGAAAGTTTCCATTCGAGCATGGCGCATACCTTGATGGCAATGTTAAGGCACCTTGGGTAAAAGCAAATAATACAATATATTGCTGAAATTTTAAACGCCTCAAGTGAATTTAGGTATCACAGCTTAACATAAACATTGGATATAATAATATACAGCCAATAGTCCAATAACTGATACAGTTACTGTGCATCCTTAATCAAGATATCCTCACAATCAATAGAATTATGATGCATTCTGACACTGTCAAAATTATTCATCATGCATATCTTTTCTTGTAATAGGTGCCAATAGGACAATAGGTGACAATGTAAATGTAAAATTTTAATTTCGCATCAATAAAAGTTAGTTACATTTTTTTTTACACTTACTAATGCTATAAAAAGTTATTGAGTAAAGTTATTTACTTCCACTTTGTCTTTTGTTTGATTAACAGGAAAGACAGCAGATATTAGGCTGCTGTCACTTTAAGACCAAATTCACAGATTCATTATCCCCCATACACAGATATCAGACATCAGATTTCTTTCCCCAATTGTTCACTTAAGACATACCAATACAGGCAAACTGACATTTTTATTTATTTGACCACTGAAGTGCAATAATCTGCAAAAACACTGAATTCATAATGGAAGAGGCAGATGTCAGTGTATACAAGTGCCCCTTTAAACGAACTCTAACATTAAAGTGCATCTGTGCTTTATTTTCTCATTCAGGAATGTTTATGTATCACTCTTATGTGCTGTCAACTCACAAATATGGTGTCACCATCATAACAAGAGTCTGAAAACACGCACACTTCTCCTTTCCAAGTGCCATTTCTGTGTCCTCTATTCATAGCCCTCACTCTTGTGGGTTCAGGTGGCTGTGTTTTACCAATCTGCAGTCTGCGACTGAGTCTTTTACCGTCTCTCGGCATGAAATGATGGGACAGTGATCAGATTTGTGGTGTTCTTAGAAACACTCTATAATACCCAGTAATGCAGGCAGCCTGAAAATCAAAGCGATCATAGACACAGCCGCACAGCATTCGAAGAGAACAGTTTGGACTTTGATCATCTCGGTACAGAGATTAAACGACAGAAAGACGCTGGAGCTGAAATGGCTTCTCTGTCCCAGATCAAGCCTGTGTTCAATCCACAGGGCACAGGAATGAAATGGGGTTTTTAGGCAGCGATGCGTGTCATTCAGCATGTGTCCCGGCCCGTTTTGTGTGGATGAGTGTGTGCTTGATACTATAGGGGCAGAACATTCCGCATTCTAAGCTTAGCTAACTTCTACTGGTTAATGGGTAATTGAGCTGTCAGGAGCGAAGCATGATGGGATATCACTGGACATGGGGTGCCCCGTAAAGGCCTGATTGTACTTTAGCTGAGACGAAACAACAATCTGAGGACTTTGGCTGTTTAATTACCTTTTTTGAGTGTCAAGTTAAAAATAACGATCATATTATTAAAAGCCCCAAGCAATATTGCATCAACTGGTAAACTGATTACACATTAATTCCTTAAAAACAATTAATTTTGCAAAATAAAGAAGTGTAACAGAAATGTAAACCACTGTTTAAACCCCAGACCACCTTCTATAAAATGCTAAAAAGCTACAATTCTCATAGGCCTATTTAATCAAATAACAACGGTAATAAAAATACTACACCTCCCTTGGGCTTTATCATCTGGATTGCACAACTCAATATTACCCAAATAAAACAGTGAGAGAGATATAATAACGGTGCTATAGTTTCATCAAGCCATCAAAAGAACCACAGGTTTGTAGAGCATCTCTGGCTGAGATCAGAGCACCTTTCATGCCTAAATTATGGTCTTTATACAGCAACAAAACCTACTGACTCTTTCAGAAATGACAAGGCCAGAGTTTAGCCCTTTTAAATCAACAATCTAAGTCAATACTAGATGCTTAAGGAGAGTCTCCCAGAACAAATCTCCAATAAGACTGACTGCATTCTATGACTGTAACGCTAATTGGTATGTGAGCTTGTAATTAGCTTGTAAAACTAATGAACGTGAAAAGGCACCAGTGTCACTGGTGGTACGCTACAGTAAGCATAAGCTTAGCGCTGATGTAGCATAAATACAAGGAACCTCCGTTCCAATCCCTGCGAGCTGGCTGGATGTCTACCGCCTAAATAGACAGCTACCGAGATACCCTTTTTGACGTTAAATAAAATTTATGCATTACTTCTCTTGACTCTCCTGTCATCTTGGATTAGGTTCGTTTCACTTATATTGTTGTAATGCACTTTTGCTGAAACAGCCCACTAAGCTTTACAAGCAGACGGACCTCAGAGCGGCTTGACTTTAACGTGAATTCATCCGATAACATGCATTTCATCCAGCATGCCAGGACGAGGAAGAAATTCAGAGAGACAGACTGACACACAAATACGAAAGAGCAGTGTCTGACAAACACAGCAAGGGAAATGACACATCGATTTCAACTATCGATCCCGAGAACTGATGAAGCTCATGCACAGTTATCGGAAGGCCTGCGTTATCCACGCGCAGGTGGAGAGAAAGAACCGGTGGGCTTTATCTGTCACTCTCTCCCTGTCAGACATATCTGACTTCTACTTTCACTCTAAAGATTTCCTTTCCCTTTTCTCGCTCTCCTTATAGGGATATTTAAGGACTCATTTCTCACTAGACCACAGTGAATGTGATGGAACTGACTGACGTATGGACTCTGGTCTGGAGACTTCAGCAGAGTAAAGATTTGCTGATAGCAGGAAGTCAGGTGTCAAGCATGGCAGATACCCTTCAGCTGCAGAGAGGACGTTGGAGAAAAAAAAAAAAAGAAGAAGATCAGAGCACAGTGTGTTTAAAAGGAATAAAATATCACAAGAAAAAAGGGTAGGTGGGGGGGTCACGGATGGAATGGCAGCGTATAATGAAGCCAGAGTAAATAATCACTGCGTATTAACAGTGTTTTAAATCACGGCTAATTTACTAACCACGGAAAGGTTTGATCCACTGCTTTGCCTTTAATTCTGCAGATTACGATTTATCACACCCCTTTCACCGACATGCAAATACATGCAAATTTTCAAACTACATCCTCCTGCACACGGTGTACTGCACTGGAGGCCAAACCAGCAGCAAGAAAAGAGAGAGAGAAAGAGAGGACGGAGAAAGAGAGCGTGAGTGGGAGAGATAATGAATGAGAAAATGAATGAAGGAGAGAGTGAGATGAGAGAATCTTTATGAAAAAGCCAAGGGTGAAAGTAAAAGGCAAGTGGCATGGCGCCACCACACTATACTAAAGTGCCAATGCTGGTGGACTATCATGCATTCAGGATGTGCCCTTCATGTGCATTTACTGACGTGTAATGTAATAACAGTGCAATAAGACTGTTATTACACATCTGTAAATATGCAAGTGTGCGTATGGCAGGAAAAGTGGAGTGGACTTTGTTCCATTTATAGCCATCGCTGTTAGTCTGGGTCTATGTCTTAAAACTACTGGAGATTTCTTTAGACCTACACAGAGCTGTAATGCTGAACTAAAGCATGTGCTCACAATATACAGTATGCCTTCATATCTGTGCGAGTGTGAAAGTGAGTGCCACCGAAGTCAGGCAGCTCAGCTCTATACATGCACCTCAAACAACACGAAGAAAGAAAGCAAGCGTGAGGGAGTGAGAGGCGGGGACGAGTGAACCAGAACAGCAGTGTTCCTATGGGAACAGGGAAACGGTGGACCTGACGTGGCTGTCACAAACACTCTCCATATGCTCAGAGTCTACAAACCGCTTCAAGTTTATCACAAGCAGACTGCCAAGAACAAACCTGCGCGGTTTGATTCAGAAGTAAAAACAAATTACGTCGGGGTGTCAGAAGGTCTTAGGATAAATAGCAGCTCAAAGAATGAGGAAGAGTTAAAGGAGAAGAGTTTGTAAGCAATTAAAAGTCTCACCTCCAAGTCCTATCAGATGAATAGCGATTAATTGAAAGTTTCAGATTGATTAAAAGTTTAAACTAAATTTTTGTCAACCGTTTTTTATTTTGTCTTAGTCTTTTAAATTAGTCTTTGTCGAATGTAAATTTTAGTTTTTATATTTAATCAAGCTCATCTTTTATTTTGATTAGGCAAACACTATAGTCTAGATCTCATGACAGAACCAGACTGGCTGAGTGTAGTATTAGTATTGTAATTTTACAGTAGCACCACTGAATAAATACTATTTTTTTTTAGAGAAATATTACAATAGTGTTTTTTCTTTTTATATTTTAACAAAAATAAATGAACAACAACAATAATAATACACAATCAAAATAACGGAGAGACAAGAATAGCAAATTTAGCAAAAAAATTAAAATTACTTTACATTTTTTTTTCCACTAATTGTGCAGCCCCAGAATAAACTAATCTCTGACAGTAAAAGCAGCTTTTAAATAAAGAAATCTAAATACTCAAACTATTGAAACTATAGTCTGCTAAGGTCCTGAGTGAGCGGCAGTGCTTTTATATGGGCTTGACACAATGTCACAAATGAATGCAGCAAGTTTTAAAAATGCTCAAGAAAAAGCACAAGCATTACATAACAGGAAAGAATAGAGCGAGCGGATAACAAGGGGAGAACGAATGGTCAGTGCTTCATAATAATACAAAATGGCTGCCGTCAGAGGCCCTGCTGTGAAACAGCGAGGTGTATTTCAGGGCACATAGATTACAACAGATCCCAGTTAGAGCTAATGCTGCCTCCGGCTCAGACTAGCTGACCAGTGGCTCTACACTCATTATTTGGGTTTGTGTATTTACATGCAAGTGTGTTTTATCACTTACCATTTTCTGGAGGTGCTTCTCTTTCCGTACGTCCACCATGACAAGGCCTTCTTTCACCAGACCCAGACCCACGTCATCTTTTGAGTCAGAAAACTGCAGCGTGACGTGTGGGCAGACAGCTCCACTGTATTCCACGTTTAGCAGACACTGTGTGTTTTGAATGTCCCTGACCACACTGTCCACGGCGTCAGCCCGTGCGTCCTCCTGTAGAAACAACATGTCACATATCCATCCAATCAACAAACAGCCCACAACAAAAACTTACAATTTCACACACTATTGATAGACACTTCAAAGTCCTCAGTGTGTGCTCTGAGCCAATCAGACTCCATCCTTCACACTCTCCAGGTGCGGAGTTGCTCATTCATCACACTTACACACACACACACACACACACACACAAGAACTGCGGTAATGATAAATGTAGATTTGCGAAACAAAAAACAGATCAAAATACCTCCACACCGACATGTTTCACAAATGTTTGAAGCACGAGGTGAGAGATACAGATCTGATCTTTCTCTCTTATATACACACACACAGACACACACACACACACTTTGCTCATGTGAGCCAACCCAGTCTCCATGGCAACCTCAGAGCATGTTCCCCTTGGGGGGACTTATGGTGGGGGTACGAGATACAGAGGCCATCCAGAACGAGAGAAAGAGACAGAGATAGAGAGAACAATGTGCCTACCTCAAAAGATGGACAAGATCACAAAACAACAGCAGTATTAACGGGGCAGGTGGCATGATGCCACACCTACACACAAACACACACCTACACACACACACACAACTGAGCTCTGCACACAGACCAGGTAGAAAACTTACGCTCATATGCATTTCCTCAAAAAGGTTTGTATTGGTCTAACAGTAAGCGTTATGCTAGAATGCTGTTAAGTAGACCTGTTTTTAATTTTTCCAAATTCAGATTTTATCCATTTGAAAATGTTCTAATATCTGTTTTAATGCTTAAATGAAATCTTATTAATAAAACGCATGCCTAAATAGCTGAAATCCTAAAAGTTAATGGCGATTTGTTAACAATTTATCAAAAATGTACATTTTAATGCGCTATGAAAAAGTTTTTTTTCTGAATTAATGCAATGTGGCGTGCTCTTATTGTGTATAGCTATTCTATGCAGAAAATTAGCATACAAAATACCGCAGTATGCCATTCTCACAATTAAACTAGCATGATATGACTCATAATTCCTGTCTTTTATAACCTGGATGTGACTATGTTGTGAGTGCACGCGCTATGTGTCCTACAGGACCTGTGTGAAGGCTACGTTGCGTGATGAATCACACGGGAATGCGTATGTGTTTGTGCAAGAACTTACATCCTGTGGGACCTGAATGAAGGCAAATGTGTATTCTGTAGCCTGTGGAGGAAGCGTACGCGTGCTGAAGGCTGGAGGAAGCGCTGCAAGACGCGTGGAGGATAATATCTCTCTCTGAAAGGACAAGAGAGAGAGAGATCGTCACATTGTTGTGTTATAAAACAGGCTTCATACCCCTTTCATACACTGACTGCCTGTACAAGGTCCTCATTAAACGGAGGAGGTGTGAGAACAGCACAGCAGATAAAAGCAAAGTCAAGGATAACGCTTAACTCCTCCACATGCCACACTCAAAACCAGCAACACAATACGAGAGACGCACACTCTCTCCCTACTGGGTCGCAGTTGAGAGATGTGGTCATGTGTCTTTAGTGCAGAACATGTGAACGCAGCACGCTAAAGAGGCTGGTTAGCACTGAGACACAGCGCAAAGACACGTTTCAGCTTTGAGAATGAGAAATACAGGCAGACAGAGAGACTAGAAAATGGAAAAACAGACAGAAGACAGATGAAAGTGGACAGAGGAAGAGAGGCGGGAACACACATCAAGCACGCGGTGGGCCTAGAAATATTTGGACAGGGCTTGAATATCAATGCATTTCTCACCATTTATGTTTAAATAGTGTATTTTATGTATATAAATAGTACATTTATGATGTATCTCCATTGCAAGATTGGCACTGATATGAAATCTAAGTTGCAATACTTAGAGAAAAGTTCCCCAAAAAAAGAGGAATTGTGGCCTTTTGATGGAGCATTAAAATAAAGATCTGTCCCTTAAGACTGGAGTGATCGAGCAGAGATAGCAGGCAGTAAACAATGATCCTCTTGCACCGAGGATTAAGATATGTGGGCAAACAGAATAAAATGAGGTGGTGAGTCTGAAAAGAGAAGAAAGAGGAGGGCACAGGGAATACAGAGATGAAAGAAAAGACCTTTTGTGTGAGAAATCACATGGCCACCTGCATCTTTTCTCTTGTGCTGGCCTGAAGCGTTCCGCCCAGGGCACCAAAACAGCAAAGCATGCTGGGTAGCCCAACGTTAAAGCTGCCATCAGGCATACTAACATTATCTCTCTTGCAAAAATGCATTTATTCTGGATTTATGGGAGGAATTGTTTCTCGTTTTGACTGATGGATTCAGTGCTGGCTTTTGAAAGCACATGCAGTATTTTAAACGCAATTCAGAACATTCATCAGTCAGCGCCTTTCTAAAGAGACGCTCCACTCAGGAGATGCTGTGCTACATCCAGATCACGCATCTACCTCCCTGCAAGCAGATACTCACGTTTCCATAGTCGATGTAGAACACGTGAACCTTTGCTGGAGATTCAATTTTTTCAACGCGAGCTCTGTACCTATGGAGGGAGAGACAGAGAAGAAAGTGTCAGTTCCAACTCGCTGATCAGAGAGGAAATGAGTTCATCCACAAGCACAGGACAAATTGATGTAGAACATCTGAACAAGAACAAGTTTGGCCTTGCTACCAAATGGCAGCATTTTGGTTTCCTTTTCTATATGGAAATCATTAAAAGGGGCCACACTGGGCTGGGTCTTGGGGTATACGATAAATGACCTTCATTTTCACCTAACTGAAAACATTCACTTTTATAAAAAGCAAAATGCTAGTTTAGTGCCCCTAACTGTAGAGTACAAACAGATCTTTTCTCGAGGTCTGAGGAGAGGGTTGATCTTGTATTCATAACCTCACACTCTAAAAGTGCAAGAAGCCTCTCATATTCATAAAGAGCAGTTTAAAGCTCTGCATGACACCTCAAACAAAAGGAAAGAGTCAAAAGAAGAGTTTCCATTTTCATATTCATATCAAACTTAGACATTCCATCCCACTGCTGACCCCCTGCCCACTCCAGACCATCCACTTCTGCTAAATCACTTCAATCATCCAAACCCCCCGCCTGATCCAGGGATGTCCGCTCTGAAAAATGTCTTCCTGTTGGTATCAGAGTTTTAATGAGCTCTTAAGGCACCGAATAACATAACCCTGATGCATCATGGGAAAACATAACCCAACTGGGATAACAGAGAAAGATAAACATAACACGCTAAAAAAAAAAAAAAAAAGTCCTGCAATCTAGGGCAGATTACCACAATAAAAAACGTAAGTAAAACGAAAAATACCCATAACCAACAGATGGTTCACTATAAAAAGATTTCAACAAAAAATATGATGTTAAAGCAATCCTGGTAAAGACGGTCTTAAAATAGTTTTTCGCACAAGTCATCTTCCTAAACACTCACTTGAAGTTAAAAATCAATATTTTACGCTTTACATTGTTACAAGGATGCCTATATACAGTACATCTGTACCATTTAAACATTTGACTTTTTACATGACTAAATATGCATATAATTCATCAGCAAAAGCATAAAAACCTAAGTAACAGCATGTGCCAGAATGTCAATATTGGTGCTTAAAGTTAATACTTAAAACACCTGCACAAACTTGCCAAATCAGCAAGATGACTCGTTACCTCTCAAAACCAGACAAGAACCCCTGCACAGCAGCTCTGACAAATATTTTATTACATTAATTTATTAAAAGACATTAATAAATGAAAAGATCTTTTGCTGAAACCGGATACTCAGCTTTTATGGCAGATGCCATTAGAAGATTTTTTTGGGCTCTTACCATTCTCCATCAGCAAACTTTGCGATGCAGAAATCCCCTCTGTGTGGGGCAAAAGATCCTTCCACCGGAGGCTGGGTGGCAATCTCAGCTCGCATGCTCTCCATCAGGCTCTCCAACTTAGTACCTGCACAGATACAGTAAGGACGGCAAAAAAAGATGAACATCTCCATGCAATCCATCACACTTCTCAGAAAACTTCCTGGATTTGGTTCCATGTTGGAGAGTGGCATCCTGACAACATGATTGCATGATTTATACCGTAACGGCATGATTTGAGATGCATTAATTTGCGAGTGACAGGCCTCTGCCAACATGGTTTCTCCAACAATGAAGCCCTGATGGCTCTGGAGAGGAAAGCATAATATTTTCCTCGCTCAGCCAAACAGCAAACACTAAATTCATTTGTTGACAACCAACATCCTCTGAGTTTTTGCCGGGCATGGGGTCTGTTGCAAATACAGAAATAAAATTTGATTAAGACCCACAAATCCTCACCGCTCCAGCGCACTGTGGCCCGCTTGAGGGGGACGTGTGACCCAAGCCAGCTCTCAAATCAACCAAGGGCCAGTAAGGTTTTAATACATCAAAATGGCTTGAAAGGCCTTTCTAATGAGAACGTCCACTACAGATATTTACTTTTTTTCCTGCCGTACTCTTGCAGCTGTTCCTGCAGTTCTCCCAACAACAAGAGCAATCAGTGTAATCGCTGAGGTGTGGATTTGCTGGGGTACGGAAATGTGACAAAATGGCCCCACAGTCAGGCATGAATAATGTTGCAGGAGCGCAAAGCGGAGGGAGGAAAAAGGAAAGAAGAAAAAAAAAAAAACCCTGGGAGCTGTAATGTGCGACAAACACCAAACATCCCTCCAGGAAAGCTGTTAAAATAAGCCAACTAATGGGCCTGTCTTAAGCTGCTCATTTTCACCCCCTCCTAAGACGTCATTGGAGTTATGATTATTGTTTGGCAGCATCAGAATATTTGCATGCATTACATGAAAAGACGAGGATGAAAAGCTTGTTTAAAACATGTAGTGTAAATCTACATTCAAGAAGCCTTAAGCCTGCATGCGGATAATTAGCATGATGCCAACTCAAACAGAGCAGCGTTAGCACGTGAACGTATGTTTTTGTACATGTGCAGGGGGTATTTAATGGCAGATTTCCAAAAGGGGTGTGGCATAAAATGCTGTTTAATTGGGTAACCCACCAGCATCCAGTCTGCTAAACGGTTAATTAGCACATATGGGAAGACGCGTGCACACACCTCTCAGCTGATTCTCACACAGTAGAGATATTATCGGCGTTTTGAGGAGGCAGCAGTTTTTCAGAAGTTAAGGGGGGGACGTGGCTGTGTGACTGTGGGTAGAGTAGCGTGTCAGATGACAGCTGAACGTGCAGCTTTGATTTATTAAACTAATTTAAAAAGTTTTGCATTTTCTTCCCAGGCAGCAGGGCAGCGAGCGTGTGTTTCCCCAGCTTCGTTCATCCATGCCCCACTTCCAGCCCTGTGAGAGCTTGCTAAATAATAAATAAGGAGGGGGGTGTCCTCTGTACGCATTATAAAGGTTTAATGAAGGCAGAGCATTTAACCCAATTAATCCAAGAAGCACTCAATTAGAACGCATAGACTGGGCAGAGAAAAGGTCTCTATTATAGACAATGAAAGCTAATTAAAACAAATGCACTTGGTTATAATACGTGTCAAATAATGCAAAACTCAATCCAAACTCTGCCGAAGGCATCATTTGTTCAAAATTAACATCCAACCATTATTTAATTACCCTGTGTCATTTTAAAATCATATGCCATGTGAAACACTGAAGGAGAATCACTGAAATCCCTCTTCTCTGTAGCTCTTAAAACAAAAATGGCTTTAGACATCAGTTTTCATGCTTCGTCAGGTGAACAAACATGACTAACTAATGATGCCACTAATATAAGGTTAATGCTAATAAGACAATTTTTAGGGAATTTATGTCTAGCAGAGACAAAATATTTTGAATAAAGAACAAGGAAGAACCAAATGGAACGACACAAGGGAGTATAAATAATGTTTATTTTTTATTCTGGGTGAACTGTCCCTTTAAGTCACACGAGAAAGGGTTAAACAGACACTCTTTAAAGCAGATTTGAAATGACAAATCAAGTCAATGAAGTCAAATAAATAGCTTAATTAATATTTTAATTTATCCATATCATGCCGATCAATTTTAATTCATGCGCCCACATTAAAAAACGTTACACTCCCATCTAACTCGCAAGAGCTTCTCAGACTCTGATGATATATGAAAATGACAACAATCTAATGATCCAATCAACTGCTGACCTACATTTTTTTCTTGTTCGACAAGCTGTTTTATGTCACAATAGGGATGGAAAAATCATTGCAAATTCAGTTTCCGTGCCAACTCGACAGTACCATAGTAATTAGATATATAATTTAGTAAATGAATATGAATATTTGCGTTTGATATGTACTTCCAAAGAACATGACACTACCCTGTGGTGGGAAAAACTAATACAGTACACCATAGGACTTCTTTGTTAAATGGAAACTTAATAAAACTCATGGGGAGACTTTGTCAACTTAAAAATGAATCACTGTTAACGTGTTTTGATCTAAAAGTTCGCTAACAAGACCTGCGGTGGTCCATATGGTGTGGGTTCAGGTGTTCAGCCCTGCTTACATTCCCTGTATGCTTCATTACATCCTCCTTGGCTGATATACTGGAGGATATAATGAAGGATTCAGCTTTAATTACGGCGGGGTCAGGTTCTCTAGTGCCTACTGTAAATCTGCAACACTCCCCTGACTGTGTGTGTGTCTGTGTGTGTGTGCATGAGAGAGAGAGAGAGCATGTTTTCTGTGCATCGTGCTTTGCACAAAGCTAGCTCCCGGTCAGCATGTAATGTTAATTAGCACGGATAGAACATGTCTACGGATTTGGATCCACCTCCTGCTCTGAAGAGGGACGAGTGAGAGTTATAGAGGACATAAGGTGGAAGCTCACAGATGAGTCTGAGAGAGTCCACTAAGAGATGAAAAGTTTCCTGTTCAGATAACACCGTTAGCAGGAGCGTCAAGGACTCTTGGCTAATGTAAATGTTTAATCTCCCAAGCCAAAGGTTCTCTGCCTTCCTCTCTCACACATACCAGGGTTATCTTTGCATTTTAAATGAGTCATTTAAGCACTATTTCCTGATTTAACATTTCGGTTAGTTTTACGGTTTAATTTGAAGAATTATATTACAACAGCTAAGTATTTTGTATAGCTACATATATATCATATATATAAATAAAACAAAAATCGTAACATTTTCAATCATGATGATGATAATAAGTGTTGTCAAATGATTAATCGTGATTAATTGCACATAAAAAAAAAGTTTTTGTTTGTATAATGTGTGTGTACTGTGTATTTATCATCCATACATAAATATACGAACACACACGTCTATATTTTTATTCATATAGTATATATCATATATTATTCAACTTATATTAAGACATTTAATATATAAAACTGTAATTTCTCTGAAACACATACATCTATGTGTGTGTGTATATATATATATATATATATATATATATATATACATACATACATACACACAATGCACAGTACACATGTAAACAGACTTATTTTGGATGCAAATAATCGCAATTAGTCATTTGACAGCACTAATGTTAATATATGCATTTATCACACACTTTTATTAAAAAGCAACATACAATGCATTGAAGGTATATCATTGACCTTGTTATAGAAAATATTTCTTTATATGACGGAATTATTTTCTAAATTATTACATTAATATAACAATGCTATTTTAGCAATTAAATAGTTTAATAACATTACTACATAAAACAATATAACAAAATAAGAATTTCTGATATGTGAAATATGAATTAAATTTTTTGTTGGCATTTCTGCATGCTATTTAAATTCAAAAGTTTTAAACCATCATTTATATTTACTTTATGATAATAATAATAATGTCTATACTAAATGACTAATCCACTGCTGGAACCGCACCATTTCCTTTAAACCAGTCATTGTCACTTGTTTGGTGGAGAAAAGACTCCCAGGTTGATCTGTGAATATTTATAAGTATGTAATAAAAAAAATGTGAGAATGATGCACTGCAGATTATTTTAATGGTCTCCATCTCAGTTACTCTATATGGATGATTCACTTCTCACATACGACACAATGTCTTGACATTACAAGCTATGAGGGATGAGTGCTACCTGTACACACATGGTATAGCTGCAGAAAGCACTATAAATATCCCACACCTGCATTTATTTGCACTGGAAAGATGAATATACCGTAATCGCCTCCGGTGGGTCAAACACTTCCACAGCTACCTCACGTTTCCCATAATGCAACCAAGTAGAATCAACCTCTCTCTCTCTCTGAGCATTTTATACCATTCAAAACAACAGCTGGAGAAGGAGAGAGAGAAACCCACAAAGGAAAAAAAGGTCGATCCCACTGAGCATTTCAACAAATCCCATGTTCACTCATTCTCTATAGCCCATAGTTAATTGTGTTTACTAGGCCAAACTTATTTACTTACTATTGTTATGGCTCATGCTAAGGGTTAGGGATTTGAAATACGTAACTCATCCCACATCATCTTGGTTTGTTGATAAGAGGTGTGCTATTGTTTTTGAATAATCAGACTTATCTAGCAAATAGAATGGGCAAATAATCCCATTGGATTACATTAAAAAAGAAGGCTACTTTACATATACAGTCTGGAATATCAGAGACGAGGGGACTCTTGAATTAAGTAATAACTAGGAACCACCCTAGCAAGCGCACAACATACAACTGAACACCTCAGCAACTCCACAGAAACGTCCATCCTAAAATATATGTAAATGTGCTGCTATGGCTTTAGCTGAGAGCAAATATGCAAATGCACAGGGAAGAGTGATTAGACCTAATATCAGTGTTACTGCGATATTATTCCATGAAACGATTCCCAGAGGGAACAAGACTAAAGAAATGAGACAATCCTAATACTGATGTCTCCAAATCACCACATTAAACAGAAACTTAGCTACCATTCCCAAGCATAAATACTGCATGTGTGTGAATCTCACAAGTCAGCAAACACTAAGTCATAATTCAGCCCCGATTCAGGGGTATATATGCACACACACGAGCATATACATACAAATACACACACACACACATATATATACACACATACAGACATATATATATATATATATATATATATATATATATGTACATATACATACACACACAAATATATATATATACACATACACACACACATATACATATATATGATCACTCCTTCTCTCAAAGCCATTTGCAGTAACGTCTTTATCTCTTTCAAACAGTGATGTACATTCCCTCTTTTCCTTCCTCTCCAGGTAAAAGTGACAGCCCACGCCGAGCCTAAGGACAAAGACACATTTCACACTGACACTGGGGCGGCACGTGGTGACGTGGGTTGGCCCACCTGCACGCTCGTCTCATTAAACATTCATTGGCGGGTGGATGGGGTCCGTTCTGCAAGGATAAAGGTAGTATTAAAGAATTTCACCTCTCCTCCCGGCGCTCGTGATTGACTCTGAGCGGGATACGGGGCAGACAAGGCCCAGTGGGGGTGGGAATGAGGAGAAAGGCAGAAGGAACGACCTTAACGAAGAAAAAACATCTACAGGCTCCTACAGCTGCTTGTGCAGTTACATTAGGTAAAAACGAAAAGAGACATGTACACACATTAACCAGGAATACGGTCACAAAACAATCTCAGGGTTGGACAAAATGTACCCAGTTTTGGAGTATAGACGGCACAGCGGTGTCACAGCAATCAGTGCCGGTGCTAAATTACAGCTCTGTGATTTCAAAGCCATTGTGAGGGGAGGGCAGGGGCAGCATCTGCGTCTTTTGCCTCCCATCGCACAGGCTGTGGGTGAGACCCTGACTCTGTTTTGATTGCAAGTTTCCAAATATACCCAGAATGCTCTGCTGTGCTCCAGGCTTGGGAGGCGTGCAAAGCACCTTTTTGGATTCTGCCTTTTTTAAAAACGCTCATGTTAAACAGGCAATTTGGTTACCTGCTTCATAATCACAGAACTTCTATAACGCTTTATAAAGGCAAAAGATTTTGAGAAAACCTGGCTGTGAAAGCTGCATTTATTGCAATTATATTATTTGTTATGCTAAGTAGAGAAGTAGAAACTCTACATCCAGCTCAAAATGCTCTATAATCACATATCTTCAACTTCAAAACAAATCTTGGGCCATTATAAAATACATATACACCATTATTCAAAAGATTTGGGATCAGTACGAATTTTTATTTTTATTTTTAATGGGGTCTCTTACTCTCATCAAGGCTGTATTTATTTGTTTAAAAATACAGGAAACAGCAGTACTGTGAAAGATTATTGCAATTTTAAATATTGGTACCCTATTTTAATATTCTTTCAAATATAATATATTTTTGTTATGCAGTGCTAAATTTTCACCAGCCATTACTCCAGTCTTCAGTGTCACATGATCCTTCAGAAATCATTATAATATGTTTTTTGGACATTTGATACTTTTTCTGTGAAGTTAACAATACAACATTTAAAATTTAAAAATAATTTAAGCTTTTTAACACACCCTTGCAGAATAAAAAATTAAAAATAAAATGAGTGAATGACCCCAAAGTTTTGAACAGTAGTGAATATTGTAACAATGTATATTTTAAAGTGTTGTGTTTAAATCGCATCCAAAGTAAGTTTGTTTACATTATATATACAGTACAGTGTGTGTGCCCTGTGTATATTTTTAATTTGTTGCATTCATATATAT
>JAUCMT010000088.1:7511077-7522875 GCA_032357475.1 Enteromius thamalakanensis
TTTTTTTTTTTTTTTTTTTTTTTTTTTTTTTTTTTTTTTTTTTTAAATCGCATCATATGACCCCCTTTAAACTACTCAATTTTGGAGTAGGTGATAAAAATTCTGCTGTCACATTGTGTCTATATTTGAAAATTTATGAGGCAAGATAGCAGTATAACAGTTTTGGGGAGTTATCCAAAATCTGTCATGCAACACTGAACACATTTAGAGAGGGAAATGATTTGAAACTGCATTAAGGCACAATATTCCCAAAAGTAACGCATTCACATCACGTCAACATGCACATCCATCACAGAGACAACGCATGCATGGATAGATCATGATGAAAGACATTTAAAGCCAATTCAAGTCAAGGTAGTCCAGTTACGTTAAAATACAGACAATGGCCGCTCTCGTGGCCTTCAGGTTCTCAGAAAAAGCGATTCATGCCATGTTGTAAAATTCAGAAGACGTACAGAGCTTTACACTTCATTTCTCATAGAGCTGTGCATGAAATGCTATAAGGTGGATTGTTTGCAAGCATGCATATTCGGTGTGATAATGCAGGCTATAAAATCAGCAAAACAAACACTTAAAAAGTGTATAAAAAGTATCCTTAACATCAGGCTGACATCTCTCATTGAGCACAGCTGTTATTTGGCTTTTCCCGAGTGTGTCAGAGGGAGGGGTGATGGGAAGCGGCATGCAATCATGGGAAACGCATCACCATTTATCTAGAGCCCCCTTTCCCACCAACACTCAGAATAATGTGCCAACCAGTGTCACTCAAAAGGCCATTTCTGGCCGTCCCGCTCTGACAGCCGAAAGAGAAAGGGACAGAACAACAGAAAACAAGGAATAGGAGGGCTGGGGGTTGAGAATCGCATGTCATTTTTCAGTGTCTTTCGTTAAGTTGGAATCGAACCCCTGAGGCATGGCGTGATTTGCTGAAAAGACCTGCCATAGTGACAAACACGACACAGAATAATATATAAACTCAAAAGAGTGCACTAGATTTAAAATAAAATAACTGTGAAGAAAGTCAGAAGGTTTGCACACATTCAAACATTAAATTTGGATGATTGTAATTTGAGTCAGTTGCATGTTATTTCTTGCTGATGTTACTTCCGTCTTACATCCATTTTCTATGAAAGTAAGAGAGGACACAAATAATATATATATATATATATATATAGCTACATGAAACCATCTTCCCAAGAGTAAAGGGTCTGACTCAAAACCAGACACTGAAGCACATATATCTTGTACGAAGCAATTGACCAAATTAATGAGCTGGAATATGCCAGTGAATTTCCATTTGTCTCAGAATGGCCTTTGGCCCTGTGATATATTCAGGGAATTTGCTCTCCATTTTTACAACAACTCATTCTTTGCATTTCCAAGAACAAGTATAGCATCAAAAAAAGGAGATGTGTCAGCAATTGAGGGAAGAATATATCATAATAAATTAGTTCTACATTCCAAGTCAAAATCTAACTAAACCAGCACAAGCTGGTCATTACTATTCAATCAGCATTGACTCCTAAAGGACAAAAACCTCTTAAGAGATGTTGTGTAACATTTTAAATGTCAGTCTATTCAATACACAGGTATTGCAGAGCTGTAAATGGTGTCTGGAGTTAAGAGATGGTGAAAGACAACCGATAGTTTCCCAGTCTCATCTTGTGTACAAAAAGTGTACAAATGCAATTACAGTGGGGCTGGCTCTGCCTGTGTGATCTTAATGTACACTTGACCCAAGTTTACCTGAGGTCTTTGTTTAAATCAGAAATAAGGAGGCACATTAGAATACAGTCAGAAATGGAAAATAAAATAAATGACACTTACAATTGGCACAAAGTTCCAAGGACAACCTGTCAGTCAATTACAAGTTCTAGCAGTAAAAAAAAAACTCAAAATCTTAAAACTCTCCTTGATACGGTCTAAACGATTGACTTCTTGTCAAAATCCAAGGCTGTGCACCCAAACAGCTTCATAATGAGAAAGAGGTAACAGAAAGAGAGATGAAGGAGAAACGGTTGACTTTTTTTCTCTTTTTGCCCCCCTTAAGACTGCGAGATGCACAGATGCTGCTAATCAGCCAGAAAGAGGCAGTCTGCCCAAACATAGACACATTCTGACTCTCAAATCAGAGAAAAAGGAGCAGATAAAGTCAAAGAAGGGCAGGAGAGAGGAGAGAGGCAGAGATCCAATACAGAGATGGTGCCTAAAGGAGCTGAAGGAACGAGAGAGTCGTTTACACAGCCATCCGTTCCCTTATCCGGTAGAAAACAGGGCTTAACTGTGATTGAGTCAGAATTACACTTTTAAGAAACGTGCATGGGCTGCCTGCACTGGAAGGGAAAGGGCGAATCAGATGGAGGATGAGAAGGAAAACGAGTGGGTAGGGGTCGAGTGAGGAGTCTGCAAACTTAGGTCTAAGCAGACATCTGAAGCACGAGATGTGCTGGTGAAAAATCAGCCGTGAAGTGAAAGCCCCGTCAGCATTTATGCCAGCAGCTCTGAGAGTTGTGTGCTTATTGGTAAGCAGAAGCAGCGCTGAGTGGCTGCTGTTATGTAACGTTGCGCCAACGTTATTGAGGTTTATGCAATCGCGGGTCTCTGATGTGTGCTGAAGACGTGAGCAACCTTTTGTTGTTCACTTCATACACCACAAGCTGTTTTCACAGCTGCTTTCCTGACCAATCACAAAGCACAACCACCAAATTTGCAATCAAAACGTACAGCCTATATATAGAAGTGAATAACTACGTGAATTGGACTATAGCAGGTTTTTGCTACAGTCAGTCATTTTCGATCTGTTACAACTTAAAATACTGTCACATTTACAGTTGTTTAAAGAGTTTTCATGGGTGCTATTTGAATAGAGATGAGAATTTCGCTAGACTGTGAAAGATGTATGCAGATTTCACAATGGTTCAGTGGTTGATTCAGTGGTTTAGTTGTTCGTGTGAATTTGCTGCATCCTCCAACAGACAGCTGCTTAGTTAGAAAGTATTTTGCGAGCAGTGCACCATACATCATTAGGAAATTGACAATAAACAATTGACTTTTTCGGTTTGCAACACTTCATCAAAACTTTGCTAATATGACAAGGTGTAACTGAATATTTGAAGGAACGTTTCAAGCATCACGTCTACAACACAAACTCCATTTGCATTACAATTAAGCTGGATGAAGCAAAGATCTAACTAAGTCCAAAATTTTAGTGTGACTAAAGCATTTTAATTTTTTTAAAGACTAATTAATATTTCAGTCCAAATCAAACTTTCAAAGTGTACATAATTTCATCTCACGTTTTTTAATTGATAATGATTCAAGTATTTTTCAATGTGTATTTATAAAAAAAAACAACCAATGTCAGCAAGCCGTCCTTGAATTCCTTTTAAAGAAAAAACTTCCAAGTATGTAGAACAAGATCACGCACTTGCAATGCATTGATCTAGCATTTACCTCTGGGTTTATGGTCCTAGCAAAAAAAAAAAAAAAAAATGAATATAAAATTCAAAACTCACCCTTCAATTAACAAAAGACGAGTCTACATGATCTAGATAGCATCTGAAGATGCTTTTAGACATTTATGAAACTGGTAATTACATGTCTCCCTGGTTTCTGACAACTACATGAAGACATCCAAAGCTTACAATAAAAAAAAGGTTGCCTGATGACTATCATAACCATTCAGCTCTCAGACAAGCTTGACAGGTAAAACGTGGGTGCTGTTTTTTCTTATTTTTTCCTATTTTTTAAAATCTAAAATATGAGAGGATGTGGCTAACTTACAAATGGCTCATAGCATTTTCACAAAAAAAAAAGTTGCAAACATCACCTGCACTCACACATATTGAAAAACGTAAATCGATACCTCATAATTGCTCACTGTGGAATTATCTGCATCTTTATACCTGCCGCTGGTAAGATAGTGAGGAAATATGCTCTACTTTCATGCTATTCTCTCCCAGATCCAAAAAGGGTCTTATATAAACCTTTCAGCTGGGGGGCATGGAGCTACGCTTGTGCAATGTATGAGAGAGAATAAGTGTGTGTGTGTGTGTGCGCAAGTGAGAGAGATACAAAGTGACGTAGACCCTGTCGTCAGCAGCTCTGGGGATGAGTGGAGTTTACTCTTAGTCCCTCACTTTCATTGCCCCCTCCTTTGCTTCCCTCATTTCAGTGTTCTCTTTTCCTGTCTGATGTTCTGTCTGTTTTTTTAGAGGAAGGTTGAAGAAGAAAGTGAACACACAGTGCCTGAAGACAAGGCTTTCACCAGAGAAAGATTCAGGTTGGGTCGACCTGCATACGCCACTGCGAAATTCATCTGGGAAAAATGGAGATGGAGAAAATGCAAGACAAGCAGGAAGAGGTGTGCTAAAGCAAAATAAAATGTATTAATAATAGTTTTCAAGTTTAAACACATCTTAGCTCCCTTTTTTTTTTTTACTGAAAACCGAGACTACAGATGACATTAAACTCTGCAGGAATTTCCTGAAGTAGGAATCTCTTGATGTTGTGTGACAGCACACGTGTCTAAGTGTGTGGGTGCCAGGGGCTCATATGCTTCATCATACAATATTTAAAACCATGTTACTGTCAAAATGAGTGAAGCCTATGTTTCTATACGGTCGATTTAAAAAAAAAAAACTAAAATAAAAACAGCATGCCACTCAGGGCTGGTGCATGAAGGACACTGATCTGGCCCTCAGCGAGAGCATCTCAATTTTAAAACAAGCTCCTCTTAAAGCACTATATTATACACAAAACACACAAGAGCAGTGTAGAGCCACTGTTCAATGTCATGAGTGGCACAACTGCAATCCAACAACACACATACACACAAAGGCTGTCAAAAACAGAGAAAAAAATTATTTTTAGCTAGCTTTGTGCTTATATCCCGCAGTTAAAGTTTCCTTGACACTTAGTGGTGCCCCTCATATTAGCATTTGAATTTGTGATGTGTAGACTTCTGTCTGCCTAGAATGTTAAGTGTAAATTACATTTTTATATAGAGCGTCCATTTTTCTGTCGCTCAAGGTAAGTGCGACTAATCTTGTGTGCACCGGTACAGAAAAAACACAGTTATGCCACTCATAACATTGAACATTTTAGCTAGCTAAAAACACCTTTTCCTGTAACTTTCTAATACCAATCCCACCAAACATAAAAAGAAAGTAATCAGAAATGTTGAAAACAACACAAAGATGGTATATTTTAATTATTTTATTCAGAATACTAAGAATAAAGGCATTTTCTTCTACTCATTTTTTAAAATCAATTTCTGGGGATTTAGAAGTAAACACATCATTTGTAACATGCCAAACTGTTACAAAAAAAAATTGTAACACTTTATTTTAGGGTCTCTTAATACCTAAACTTAACAACTTACTATTAATGCACAGCAAATTAGGAATTTATTGAGAGGAAAGTCGTAGTTAACAGTGAATGAGGCCCAATCCCATTCCTAGCCCTTAGCCCTTCCCCTGCCGCTCTGTTTTGAACGTTCATGTGAAGAGGTAGGGTGTCCCAAATATTCGAGAGAGAGAGAATCTGTTTCAAGGGACAAGGGGAAGAGGTAGGTGGAGGGGTATAAAATAGAATTGGGATTCGGCCTAAGCGTTCTCTATTTTAAAGTATTACCAAAATATTATATATACACACACACAAAAAGGAATCATTTAGAAATGCCTTTTCCCTGACATATTTGTAAAATCAAAACCTCATCTGCAGTCACGGACAACTCCGATAAGATTTTTTCTTCATGTTATTAATTTATAAAAAATATTTATTTCTTTCCCACTGGTTAGCAAAGATCAGCCCACGCATGGATTTTAAAATCTCTATGCCTGGTTAGCAAAAAAATGTCAAAATTAAAACAAGCACACAGGCATGTATTTATGAAAAAGGGATTTAGAGAATAAGGTCTCTAAACAAATCTGCTTGCATGAGCAGGGCTTCAAATGAAAAACAGAAGTCGTATTTAACCCCCCACTATTTTTTTCCCTTTGCACCATGTCACCAATCGCTCACTCTCTGCGTCCTCATTGTTGGAAGGTTTTGAGAACACGGCTCAACTCTAGCCAGAGCGAAGAGCGGCCGCTGTTTTATTGAGCTGGGCTTTGAATGTGTTCCCTGCATACAGCAGGCAGTCACCTCAGGGAAATCCCATACTGCACGGCAACACAAAACACATTTAAGAAAGGTCACAACCCACAGTTTAAGGGGATTTATTCTAGAGCGTTCCATCATATTCCCCAGGACCCCTTTAGCTTTCTCCACAACCCACCGGCCCCCCACTTCAGCGATAGTGTGTTCGAAACTGCATTGGAAAGGCGTGAGCCAAAACGAACATTAGCATATTTCTGTACCGGTGCACACAAGATTAGACGCACGACAGAAAAATGGACGCTCTAGGTAAAAATGTAATTTACACTTTACATTCTAGGCAGACAGACGTCTATACATCACAAATTCAAATGCTAATATGAGGGGCACCACTAAGTGTGAAGGAAACTTTAACTGCGGGATATAAGCACAAAGCTAGCATGACGGAGTGAGTCTTTCTATAGAATATCCATATTTCCCAACACTGTAAAAACTCACCTTGATTTGCCTTTTCTAAGCGGATATAATTTTCTATGCATTAGATTACCAGACTCTTATTACCTCTGCCTTAAGGCCTGTGCACCTTTCTCTCTCCCCTTCACGTCTAGAAAAGGCTGTGGGCATATTGTTCATTTAAATCTAACAGACCTCAATCTTCCTGTAACTCTACAGCTTAATGGTGCCATTGGAATATATTAGGCTCCATTATGTACCCCAATATAACACCCCTGTGAAATATTACGCCAAAATCTTGTTCCTCTCCTCGGGAGCCTCTGAGCTTTTAGCAGCAGTCATGGGTGATATCTGTTGCCGCCGAGATGGCCTTTTGGTGACCTCGTATGAGCATTTTTCGGGATATGAGGAACAAGAGTGAAATATTATACTAATCTATAGGCATTGTGCATGATAAGGTGAGGATAATATTGGACATTTGGCATAAAAGGTAAGATCAGCACACAGGACTGATTTGATAAACCTGATCAGACGCCAGTGACTTAAAGGCAGTTAAATGCAAAAGCAGTAAATTTCCATTACCGAAAATCTGCAAATTTCTCTTATGCCTAATCAAGTCAGGAACATACTGCTACTCGATTCTGTTTTTTTCAGCAAACATTTGGTTTCTTGGCTCAATGCTTTTTTTTTTTGTGTGTTGAACACTGTTGTGAATTCTGCTCATTAAACTTGTCACCAAGGTAACGCCATCTAGCTGGCTAGCATAGATGAGGTTGTTAGATTTGGTTTAAAAATTAAAAAATTGTATGTATTACCAGTAAAGGTACTGTGCTGCTTACCAATTTCTTTCCAGCAGTTTTTGCTTAAAAAAACACTGTAAGTGATTATTCAGTACAATCAAAGAATGATTGTTTTACATGTAACCAGTATGTAACTTAAAACAAACATAAGCATGCATATATGTAAAAACATTCACTCACACATTGTATGCTGTCCAGATACTAAATATTATGCAATATAAAAAATAATTTTCCTGGTTAGTCTGAAAAAAAAATGAAGTAATTTTGCAGCAAAATGGGTGTTTCTACAACTGAAGTCTGACTGGGTGGGATTTATTTGCACGATGATAATCAGCTCATTAGAAGAGAGCTTTGTGCATGAGCTGTGTTCCAATTGACATGGTCCCTACAAAGTGCGCGAGGACTAGGATTGAGGACTAGGATTGAGGCCAGCTGCTCTTCAGTAAAAACACAGCCAATAATTCACATAGTCCCACACAGACTCAGAAAGAGGTTTTTACAGATGCTGGGAGGCATGTCAGTTCAATGGAAATGAGCATGCAATCCTGAATGCTACGCAATCCAGACTAATCATAATGCTGCTTAGTCCTGCCCTATTCGAGATTTATTTGAAATGATTGTTTAACATATTCCTGAAAAGGCTCAGTTCTGAACTTTGTCATACCGTATGTACAATCAAACTATGGTACAAATCAACATAATTACATTAATCACACACTTGCAGGGCTGTTATGCTTCTGTAGCATATGCTTGCTTTAAGTTGGTTACGACTTTAAAAACGAAAAGCACAGCCACCTAAGTGTGCCCACACACTACAGTTTGCTACTGCAAACCCACTAACTTGAGGATGGAAGGGTATAGAAAAAAACCTATATGAAACAGTGTATTTTTTGTAACATTCATGAAAATTTGGTGCAATTGGACCCAATGAGCTGGGTCCAATTGCACTTTCGGAAAATTCAATTTGCTGTATGCTGGCTTAATTTCTAGTGCAGGCTTCAAAGCGTATTTTTCTCATTCCCATCCATCAATCGTTCAGTCTAGTGTGCAAGTGCCCTTAAAATGTTCTTTATCTACGCCGCATATTGTTATTTATTTTATTTTTTTTTGAGGGAAAACAGTTTGGCACTCAATAATGACATAGTTTTACCCTTGAGTGAATGCTCCATTTCAGTGTGTACATTATGTTAAAAAGGGCCATTTAATATGCAGTTAAATAAGGACTCCGGGTTCTCATCCTCCTCTGCTAATGAATACTCTATATCAGGCCTCAAGAACCACCAGAGAACAAAAAATTGAACTCAGCTCCATATATCTCATTAAAAGAAGTGAGTCAGTCATTTTGACATGTAGCACCTTCCACATTCCCACAGAAGTGCGTCAGCTGTCAGTAAAGATAAGTATGGAGCTAAACAAGACGCTATTCTGAAACTCCCAACAATGAAAGTGATCGCTCACAGTGCGTGCTGGAACAACACCGTTATTAGTGACAGATGAAATTTCCCACAAAAATTGCTAGAGGAAAATTGATGAATATTCATTAGGAACTGGGTTTCTGGCCAACGCAATGCTTGCTTTCCACTTTTAGGATACAACTGCTGCTACTATATTAGGTCAGTGAGTTGAACTTGATCAAAGATTCATGAACAAAACCTTGAACCTGGTTTTGTAAAAAGAATAAAAGAAATTCCTGACAAATCAAACTTGCGTGCAAAAAGGAAAGCTGTTTTTTAGAAGATAAGTAGCGCACAAGTCATATGGACCATTTTTGTGGTGCTATTTCATGATCAGCAGAGTCTTTAAATTGATCCTTTTGTACTAAGAATAAAGAAGTAAGGTTTAAGAATAAAGCGGCATAGGTTTAGAACAACAAAAGAGTGAGTAAATCACTAGACTTTTGCCTTTTGTGCGAACTATCCCTTTAAAATAACTGCGTAAGCTTTTAATCTGGGCTGGAACATTCTAATAGACATAGAGAGGTTTAATGAAGGTCATTAGTTTGCAAACAATAGCCATTACAAGAGTGCTGGAGCAGGAGGCAGAAGGGATGACACTCTCTCCATCCCTTCGGAGTGGTTGTCTTGAGCTCAGCCAATCCATCACAGGGAAAAACCACCAAGACAAATATCATTAACCATCCACTGGCCCTCAAATATTATATTACAGACAGTTAAAATAGAGTGGGGGGGATTGTGGAAAGGAAATAGAGACCTGGAGCAGAGAACAGAAAACTAGAACAGATATGAAATGATGATGAGAGAGGATGAAACACGGGGGAAGACGAGATAACAGTAAAAGGATACATAAACCTCTAAATCTTGTTGCATGCGTTTTCTAACAGCTGTTCACAGCTGGACAATATGATGTGAATGATCGCAGACAGAGAGCTCAGGTAATCTCTTTTAGAATTAATTCCTGGAAATTGAAATGGAATTGAACATAAGTGTCTGGTCACCCCTCCTCACTCAAGGTCACAAGTGTTAGCCAAAATAACAGCATTTGCACCTGCCTTAGTCTGATTGATTCAGAGCATGAAAGAAATAATAAAAAAAAAAATCTATCTATCCATCTATCTTCACAACGGACAAATCAGGTGCAATATTATTGGCTGCTTAAACTGCATATATGTGTTACATTCAAGTGTGTCTCTAGGGCACTGCCTGGATTTATGGAAATCAACCAATGAAATCAGGTCATACTTTTCTGTGCAGCTTTATTTATTTTTAAATTGTGGGTTAAATGTAGCGGAATGCCACATTATTAATAAATTATGTGTAAAAAGTTTGCCACCTTTTCCCAACTTCTGTACATGTGCTCTGAAACACTACTGTACAGTAAGCACAAATAATGGCTGGGATGGCATTGGTTCTCTCCAGTGAATTGGACGAGGGAAGCAGGCTGACCTACATGCAGCAGACCCTATATCCCAGATAGACTGGCAAACCCTGAGGCGGCCATCCTGCCCTCGCTTGCCCACTTACTGTCAAGACCCTACCCGCCAAACTGGGTCGCTGGTGCCGATACAGAGCAGACCTCTCCCTGCGTCCTTCAGCCGGAGGCGGGTTAAGCTGGCAAGCTTGGGCCTCTCCACCAGCATAAGATCATTCCAGAAGGCCTGGGGTTTGAAGGGCTGGGGGTTGGGTGTCCCCACTATACGCATGGTGTTCTGGGTCAGCGTCACAGCGAGAGAGTGGAATGGCCCAAATGATGGTGGAGGCCTGCCAATGGCCACCCGCAGTCACACATTCAGAGGTTTGTAGCTCATGGACACAAAAATATATAAATAAAAAATACATCACACACTGTAGGTCATATTTCCCGAGAGGGTTAGCCAATGGGTCACATGTATATATGCATTTAAATAATGTCTCCAGACACTTGGAGTTATGCAACCGGGTCACAAATCCCTAAATGTGTCCTACTTTGCCTTCCACAAGCTATGGGTGTCATTCACAAAGACATTCACAATCACACTCTCACTGTCACACATACACATCGGCGTGTCAAAATGCCAGCCAACGGTTGCCCAGGGTGCTGTGCTGTTTAGCACTGCTGTTCAATTCTATGACATCTGCTGTTACAAGCGTGAGATGCAAGCACCTATTTAAAGTACCTTACGCCTGCTGGCTAACACTGGGCGAAAGCCAACATGCCCAAGGTTTGAGAGAGTGATTACAGCACCTTTAAAGGAGCACTGCTTAGCAGCTCTGTAGAGGAAATGTTTTAAACTGGTGAGCCCTATTCTTTTCGAGCAGGGACCATCTTAGCTCCTACTGCATGACAGGGAAGATATTTTAATCTTGGAAGGGAGGATAAAAGACAGAGGGAGAGAAAGTGAGAAAGTGTCCTCACACCAAAGGCCCAGCTTTGCACAGTACAGAGACTCCCTCTACCGCATCCAGAGGAGGCTTAATCCATCTGAAGAGAGCAATAGCCTTTGGCAGCACACACGCTGAGCTGTCCAGTACCCCTCCCATGATTCCCCGAGGACTAAGCACTCCGGTCAAACAGTATCGGCACACGCTCACACGAGGTTCAGTCAACGCTGATATCTGACTGACCAAGTGTTGGGTCAGACCACACAAATCTATCCACCTAATCAAATCAACTGGGGGGGGTTGTCCCAGCTGGGAATGTGGAGGACATCGTAAAATCATTCATCAATTGGATGGTGCTTATCTGAGAAACTAAAGCAACCGGGTGCAAATAGCAGCAGTTCACTTGCAGACTGCAGACAACTCTAAACAGATCTACAAAATACCAGAACCTTGAAGAGAAAGGGGAAAAGACAGAGAGAGGAGGGCGATAGAGAGAGAGGGGAAAAGACAGAGAGGAGGACGAGAGAGAGAGAGAGAGAGAGAGAGAGAGAGAGAGAGAGAGAGAGAGAGAGAGAGAAAGAGAGAGAGAGAGAGAGAGAGAGAGAGAGAGAGAGAGAGAGAGAGAGAG
>JAUCMT010000088.1:7522975-7542218 GCA_032357475.1 Enteromius thamalakanensis
AGAGAGAGAGAGAGAGAGAGAGAGAGAGAGAGAGAAAGAGAGAGAGAAAGAGGGAGGGGGCGGACACGGATGAGCTACTAAAACCAATGCATCAAACCAATGCACTGCTTGGAGTGTGGTGCGTCAGCAGTACATTCACGTTTTCATTGAAGGACAAAAAGAAGAGCAGGCATGTAAGCCTGCTTCCCGGGTGCCTGCTACTGCACCACAGAACATAGCAAAAAACATCAGTGCTCAGCGGCGGAAAGGTGGACTAACCCGGGGCCAGAAAGGTTAAAACTAAGAAGGACAGGAAAGAGAGCGAGAGAAGATGTTGCCATGGGGAGCCACTTTTCCCTAGCCTCAGTGCTCTTCCACCAGCTCGAGCTGGACAGCTGTGCCGCTGACAAAGCTGAGAGCTCTAACTCTGCACTGAGCTCAGGGCACTGCAGCGCTATACGGATACTTCTCTGATCGACACAACGTCACAGAGAGGGGGGAGAAGCGCTCTCTCTTTTTCTCTCATTCCAGGGAAGCGAGCGCGCTCGAAAGCAGGAGAGAGCGAAGGAGAACGAGGCAGAGAGAGAGCGATCTCTCTACAGTGAACGAGCCTTTTTTACGGAGCAGCCTCTGCACTGGTACCCCCTTTTACACCTTCCCCGGACTCTCATCAACTTGCAGAAAAAATTGGAGGAATTATCAGGAAGCGTGTAGAAAGAAACCTGCAGCACTTGCTGCATGCAAGCGCGAGCGCACGGAGATGGAACACGGAGCTACTTAAGAAAAGAAATGCGCTAATGACCGCAGTGTCACAGTCTTTTCAGCTGGACAAGGTGCTGACAAATCGAGCAGACGAAACGTACTGAGGGGAAGGGAGACAGACAAAGTAAAGTGAGTGGAAACACCGAAGGGGCACTTTTATTATTCTTTAAACAAAAGCATAGAAGAACATTTTGAAAAGACTGGATTTCTCATTCTTATTCCTCTCTTTCCCCCCTCTAACTACCCCTCCCTTTTTTTCCTCCCCCTACTCTGGTTTAGCATGTGTGAGCGGTCCTCTATGGAGACACGGGCATTTAGTAGCAGCATCAAGCGGAGGTATCCAAGGACAAGCATCTGTGGATAGTGTGAGAGCGAGCGCTTCTATAGGAGCCAAACTGGATTGGTACTTTTGCCTAAAGCTCTGAGGCCCTGCAGAGCTGCTACACGACTCCTCGGATGCTCCTCTGTGGATTTATTAGGGGCCATTTTGGCATTCATCTCTTGTTTTCTGACAAATGAAAAAAAGAGAAGGCGTTGCTTATCCTGGGAATATAGGAATTTGAGGGGAAAAAAAAATCTATTTTGTGATTGAAAAAATTGGACGTGTAAAACCTTTGAGGTAGGTGTTGAGCCTTTCCAACCCTTTCTATACATAAAATATATTCCCTTATTTGATTTGATTCATTACTCCTTGGCTTTTCACTTCTCCCTTTTTACTCGAGTACTTGTCACTGAACATTTAGCCTCCAGTTCAGTAAATGGAAAAACAATCTAGAGTGTTGTTTAACCCAGGGTAGGGCTTCATTAGTCAGAGGTGAACCCCTCCCCTTCCCCTCCACTTACTACCCCCTCTCCCCAACCACCATCATCACCCCACAACCCCCCCCCCAGACGATGCTGAATTATGAATGTGCCACATCATGAGTCTCCTGGGGCGGGTAGCTGTGCGTCGAGCCAGGAAAGCCGCCCTGCTCTGTGTCCTGTTCCTCATGGTTCAAGCGTGCGTGGAGGTGGCGGCCGCGGCAGGGCCCCAGGGCTGCCCGACTGATTGCTCCTGCAACAACCAGCTCAGCAAGGTGGTGTGCACCAGGCGTGGGCTTACTCGCGTACCACCAGGTATACCCAGCAACACCCGGCACCTAAACCTGATGGAGAACGCCATCGAGGCTGTGCAGGCGGACTCTTTCCGCAACCTCCATCACCTGGAGGTACTGCAGCTGGGCCGCAATGCCATTAGACAGATTGAAGTGGGTGCCTTCAGTGGACTGACAAATCTCAATACACTGGAACTATTTGATAACCGCTTGACAGTGGTGCCAAGTGGGGCATTTGAGTATCTGTCCAAGCTGCGAGAGCTGTGGCTGAGAAATAACCCTATTGAAAGCATCCCTTCGTATGCATTTAACCGAGTGCCATCCCTAATGAGATTGGATCTAGGTGAACTGAGGAAACTGGAGTACATCTCTGATGGGGCCTTTGAAGGTCTAGTCAACCTCAAGTACCTCAACCTGGGGATGTGCAACATTCGAGGGGAGATGCCCAACCTGACACCTCTGGTTGGCCTGGAGGAGCTGGAAATCTCTGAGAACCTCTTTCCTGAGATTAAACCAGGTTCATTCAGAGGACTATCTTCACTCAAAAAATTATGGATCATGAACTCTCAAATAGGGCTAATTGAGCGAAATGCATTTGATGACCTGGCCTCTTTGGTGGAATTGAATTTGGCCCACAACAATCTAAGCTCACTGCCCCACGCCCTCTTTATGCCACTGAAATTCCTGGTGGAACTTCACCTCCACCACAACCCCTGGAACTGCGGCTGTGACTCACTCTGGCTAGCACGCTGGCTACGCGAATATATACCCACCAACTCGACATGCTGTGGGCGCTGTCACTCCCCTGCACACATGAGAGGCCGCCAGTTGGTTGAGCTGGACCGGGGGGACACCGGGGCAATGCAGTGTTCTGCCCCTTTTATAGCAGATGCTCCAAGAGACCTGAATATTTCTGCTGAGCGTGTTGCAGAGCTGCGATGTCGAACAGCGGCCATGTCTGCTGTGCGATGGCTCTTACCGAATGGGACAGTTCTAACTCATGCATCAAGCCACCCAAGGATAACCGTGCTGAACGATGGTACTTTGAACTTTTCGAACGTGCTAGCAGGTGACACGGGCATGTATACCTGCATGGTGTCTAATGCGGCCGGAAATTCCAACGCTTCGGCCTATCTAAACGTAAGTGCGGCTGAGCTCAACACATCCAACCTCAGCTACTTCACCACAGTCACGGTGGAGGTGCTGAGTCCCAGATCTGAAATGCCCAAGCCCAAAACCACCACAACTACAGCAGGTGCCAGCACCACAACCACGGCCTCGCCATCAGTCTTTCAGCCAGTTTTCATCTCTACGCCGACAGTACTGCTCCAGAGCACTGACACTCCACCAAGTCGCCCATCTGTTGTACCTGGCTCAAAAGCGACGACAGGAAAGCCGCCCAACCCAGCCAGTACCAGTTTGGATGAGGTGATGAAGACAACAAAGATAATTATCGGTTGTTTCGTGGCAGTAACCTTGCTAGCAGCAATCATGCTAATTGTATTTTATAAACTACGGAAGCGGCATCAGCAGAGGAGCACAGTGGCTGCAGCCAGAACTGTGGAGATTATTCCGGTAGAGACAGAATTGCCACCACCGGCATCTGCTGCCAATATAGCAGGGGAGGGCGCAATGACTCTACCAGAGATAAGGGATCATAACAGTATTTACAAACTGGACTACAACACCCACAAATCTGACTACAGCTACAAACCAAAACTAGAATACAGTACCCATAAATTGGATTTCGCCATCCACAAACCTAAGTCAGACTACAACACCTACAAAACTAAAACAGACTACATGTACCAACCTACTTTGGAATACAGCTCTCACAAACCTGTGGACTATTCCCACAAGTCATTGCCGGATTATCACATACACAAAAAAGCGGAGCAGAGCCCATACAAACATGGATATAGTACTCACAAACCTGCCTACAAATCTCATACTCCTAAACCAGACTTCAGCCCATTCAAACCAGAGTACGGTGTTCCAAAATCCAAAACGGACTACAGTATGCCCAAGCTCAAATCCGATTACAGCCCCTTCAAGACAGACAGCAGCCTTTTCAAACCTGACTACAGTGCTTTCAAGGCAGAATACAGCCCCCTCAAAGCAGAATATGTCAGTTGTGATTTCAGCCCTCACAAGTCCACAATGGATTACAGTCTTCACAAGGTGGACTACAGCCCACATAAGATCAACTACAGCACCATGAAGACCAAATACAACACTTACAAGCCACCGGGCCACGGTGCCAAATGGACAGAAAGCAACAGTATTGGAAATTCTTTGCCTCGAACCATGCCGAGTGCTATCACAGGTACTCCTGAGGCCCTTGTTATAAAAACTCACACCAAGGAGAAAGTACAAGAGACGCAGATATAGTCTGGCCCACAACAAATCAGAACCTCAGTCAAAACGACCCTCTCTCTCCCTATAGGCCCACCCTCACCTGAGCATACAAACATGCAATAGAATGCACAAAAGAAGAGAAAAAAGACAGGAACTACTTTTTTTTTGTACAGAGTGCAATTCTTAAAGACTGATTCTTGTTGTACATGCTTATAAATAAATATATATGGAAAAACTGACACTACCATGGGCTGGTAATAGAAAATCAGATTATATAAAAAAAATAAATTGAAACTATTTTTTAACTTATAACTCCTATTTAAAAGATGAGTTGTTTTAAGATGCTGTACTGAATTTAAGATGAGGGTAGTCTTGTTTAAAAGGGCATTCTGTGTGATTTCTAAACAACGCTACAGAGAAAGCAGTGAAAAATACAAAAGAAAAAAAACAAAAAAAAAACAAAACACATTTATACTGAAGTCTTTCTTTAAAAAACAGAACAGTAAAAGGTCAGTGCTGATCTTTGCAGGTTAATCTTGTAAAAGCACCATGAATTTGTACTGTGCCAAATGTTACAAATGCAATAAAAGGATTTTTGGAAGAAAAGAAAAAAGAAGAACCATTTAGATTTTTTTTTCTCTCTTGATGTACTGTTGCGATCAGCCAAATGCTTTAGACACTGCAGTAGGGCTCACCGCAGTTCTGCTTTAACCCTCGGAGTGCTGGGTGCCGCTTAAGTCTGTGGAGAGGCTGCTTTTCTCCTTTATATGCATTTCAGTGCTGCAGTAGCTTATCTGAGCTAATATAATTTATTGATGAATTGCTATTTTACGTCACAAGAGACGACATATTTCACTGCCTTACGTTTAAAGTTCTGTTATTACGGTCAGGCAAACATGAGGTTGTTGCAAATTGTTATTTGGTCAATTGCTGCCTACAGAAGGTTTCTTTTTAATGCATTAAAAAGACAGAGGTCTGCATAAAAAAAAAAAGCTGGCCTGCGTTTGCTTTTAGCCCTTTAGAACGGTCTGGTTAAAAAGAAATGGTTAAGTAATTTGAAAAACATTTAGAGTGAAACATCCATTTCTAATGTTTTTACTAGCGCTGAGCGATGTGTGTAGATAAAACATGACTCACAAATTGTGAGATATCTTGATAAAACAATATTCTGGATTTTTCTTGTTTCACATGCCATTCACTCTGCGCATTGCAAAGCTATGCATTAGACACTGACATTACACGGACGGGAAGCAAGTTGTCATAAATCAAGCAGATTCTGTATGCTCGTAAGAGGTGCGTCATGACATATCGCACAAGCTCGTAAGCATGGACTTCGATGTGTAGATTGTGTTCCTCTCACTCTAAGCTTGTTTAAGTGTCAGCAAGTGCTTTTTACCATGGCTAATTGAAATGCAAGAATAAGAAATGAACGATAAAGAAAAAAAAAATGAGGTCATAAATTGATGGCATATTAGAGGGTAATAAAATATAATACATGTTTGCATTTCAGGGCATATTGGCTGAGTGCATACAGGCTGTCTAGGAGATTAAAGCTGATTATGTGATAATTGATCCAGCTCACACAGACACACACCCTTCACATAAAGTTGGGACATCTGGCCACAGTGAGACCCAGTACCCACTGCACGCCTAGACAAACATGCAAGCACGCACACACAAAAACAAAAATGAATCTGGCTTTAGGCTGTGCAGCGCCCCAGTTAAGACCAGTCTCACACTGTTTGTATCTGCGCTTTAAAAAAAGAAAGCCAATGGGAGCAGTATTTCTGTATACAGTGTCTTTATCAGTAATTTCGGCTGTCTGTCAAAGTAGTGTAGGGCATGTTCGCACCACAAACCCTGACTAACCAGTGGTAGTTTGTGGAATTGTGGTTAACCACTGATCTGTAAGATAACTATACAGCCATTTATATTCAAACAACTGATGCCAAAAATTAAAAGCAAAAACGAGTTACAGATGGTCACAAACTGTGAAGTGTGTAATTCCAGCACCACTAGGGGCACCAAATGAAATCAAAGATTTATGATTCCCCCCCCAACGCTCACTCTTTGACCAAAACTGTTGGTTGAGGAGTAAACTTGAATTGTTTCTGCACATTTATCATAGGTAAGAAAAGCATTAAAACGTAACATTAGTAACTGCTTGCCTTAAAGGGTTTACTTTATAAATATATTCAAATCAAGCCATCATTTTATCCCAATATATTTTACAGCTTATAACCCTTGTTCTGGTGTCTTCGCAAACAAAGCCTTTGTTGCCGCAATAACTCTTAAAAACTGCAATTACAGCCAGTGAGCGCCGTTTATGCAGCTGAACATCAGAGCTATAATTGCCAGTCTGGTTTTAATGGAGCATTGTATAGGACTGAAGTGGATCCTTGAGAAAGCAGCATATAAGATCAGAAAAAGAGAATAAAGGAAGAGGCCACATTCTGTTGAAGAGTTTGAGGACCCTTAATGCTCTTCATCCCACTGATGAGCAAAAATGACCCGCATTCACCAAACCAGGCTGCAGTGTGGCTTATGAGGCAGACATTTACAATGTCTGTCACAAGAGGGTATAATAGAAAGGATGCTGGGGGGGTAGGTCGGTGAAAATGTTTTTAACTTATCAATCACGAGTCAAAAAAAATGTTGGTGAAATATTGCATATAAGCAAATGTGTTAATAAAATAAGAGTGAGATTTAGACCGCAAAGGACTATGAAAGAGAGGGATCTTAAAGTGAAGGCATGTGGCAAGAGTGCCAACTAGAGCTGAAGAGAGGAAGGTTACAGCTATGACGACAAGGTTGTACCCAGTGTAGGTGTATAAAATAAGGAGTGGCATTAATAAAGTACAGATGGAATGTCAGTGACGGGCCACCCTGAAATGAGGGGTCAGAAACCTGGCTTAACTCCATTACAGAGCCACTAATGGTGAGAACATCTACGGTTTAGGTTCATTTCTGATGCTTAAGGGTCATTAAAAGTTGAATTCTGTCCCCCACACATAAAAGATGTGTTTTATTTATTAGAGTAATTAAAAGTGATAGACTGCTATATTGCCCAAGCCAATCAAATAACTAACATCAGGCCATTTTCTATATCTAACCAAGCTGGGAACTGTAAATAACTTCATTCCAGTTACATTAAAAAAAAAAGACATTGAGAAAAAAATAATTCTATTGCATTATAAAAAGATGATACCATTTAAACATTCTAGGAAAAACTTTTACAGTTTAAGAGACTACTGTGCAACCAAATAACTACAATGTCTATTATATTTTGAATACTAAAACAAAATGTTGCAGAGCTTAAACATAACAGCAAATTGTATGCTTTAAACTATAAGAACCAACTCATAAGAGACTTTAAGTTTGTCTGAACTACTCTGACGATGCTAAAGTGTTTTTAAGAGAAAAATAAAAGAAAAAAAGAACTGCTTCAATAGAATCGATTTATGAATCATACTAAGCTGGTAATAGGTTTAGTTAAAACGGTGTTGTTTATAAAATAAGTTTCTTTAATCTGGTACCAAAAGTTTTGAAAGTTAACCGTAGTGATAGTATCAGTTCCAAAATCTATAAACAGCATTATTCCTTTGATTATAAGAAAAAAAGCTCTTTAAGCTACAGTTTCATAGAGTATCAGCTCCTTAACTTCTCAACAAACTCATGAGCTTGGCATTGCTAACGTCATCCTAGCTGAGTTACACAAACACAACTGCTCACTTCTGACAATCCTCGTGTATTTATAATCTGCCTCGTACTCTTACTGCTTAGTTTGCTTTTGATTTGTATGGAAATATTTGTACATTCTTATATTATTTGCCAAAACAGCCCTTTTACAAAAGCTAACAGAGCGTTTGTCATTGCCTGACCTTCTCGTTGGCGGTCCCAAGAGAGCTCCTGAACAGATGTTAACTGGCTGCACTTCTGTCTGGGCCTCAGTTCTGGCCCGAAAATAAAAAAAGTGGCTTTATGAAGGCCACCGAAGGCCCCTAAATGAAAGACAGCAGAGTTAATCACCGTTTTGTTAGGTTTTGTTCTGTTCGTACACTCGCCCATAAAGGGGGAGAAGAGGGTCCAATTACCCATGAAGTAAACACAGGAAAAGCAGTGCTGGGGTACCAAGTCACCCGTCATTAATTCAGATGCCACTGTCTACGGTTAATGGCCGGTGCACAGATTCTGTCTCACCATTTGTTAACCTCTGAGCTGGCAAACTAAAGCACACTGGCTCTTAAAAGAAGAAAACACAAAGGCATCTCTATTTCTTCACACAAGTCGCAAATCAACTAACTCTTCAGACAAATAATACTCTCTGCGCATAAAGATCGGCAATAAAATCATTATGTGTGCCTGAAGACCAAAAACACAGAACAAGGGTTCTCAGTAGACAGTGCAGGTAGTAAAACTGTCAGCATGCACATACCAGCGCAGCCCTTGGTGAGTGTTTAAAGTAAAAATCTATCTGAGATTTATAGGCCCCTCTCCATGGCACATTTGCATATCTCTTCGGTGCCGTTTCACATGCCTCTGGTGTCGTATGGGTTTTGGGGGGGGAGCTGGTGCCAGCCTGTTCCATTTTAACTTCATGCAAATGGAAGTAGCTTGAGGAAGAACTGTGCCCCCTCCCTCCTCGGCATGTTTAAAATGTGACCCAGAGGGCATGTGCTTCAGATGCAGGATGTTGGGTCGAGAGCAAGCACTGCAGCAACACAACTCCATTTGGTGCACTTTGCATTTTCCCCCCCTGATGCCTGACAAACAGCTCCTGCGACTTCAAAAAGGAGAAATTAAAAACGTAGCTGCCCAAGACAGCAATTATTAACCCCCCCTCAGATTCACCATGTCAAAGTGGCGTAAGCAAAACAAAAAAGGAGGATAAGAGAAGGTAGAAAGTGAGAAAAGCGGGTGTAAAAATGTGGGCCATTTGGAATGCTGTCTTAAATATAACGTTAATTTGTGGCTGTAAATGATTTGTATGTCTTTAATAACGTCAACCACCAATCCTCTGGATGTATTTACCAACAGGCCGTGTGCGCCAAATGCATTTTTAAGCATATGATTGAGAATGCAATGGATGAAGGAATATTAACCAGGTTGGTGCATCAGGTTGATTTTCAGTTCTCTGAAAGCTATAATGTTATTTCTCTCTTATTTATTGTTACCATTTAGACGCTGTGCATAATTGCTTAAGTGTAAGCACGGTATTCAAGGTGATGGATTCAAATCCAATATATTAGGATACAGTGAGAGCATTTATACAATTTTAGACAGTTTTATGAGCACACAGGCAGTCTCTAGATTTTAATGGACCCACATAAACGCTTTTGAAAAATAGAGAGGAAAAATGAAAAAAAAGAAAAAGAAAATAGACAGTCTAAATGAGATTGTTTGAGAAACACAAATGAGCATTCAAATCCTTTATTAAGTCTTAGCAAGGCTCTGCATAAACTGCTGATGGACAGGAGCTTGAAAAACACAGAATAATGGAGAATGTAAATAATAGAAAAAGTTTATTAAGCTAACATGGAGAGAGCAGCAATATTTGTCACTTGAAAAAAAAAAGACTACTAGAAAACTAAAATGTTTTGTAAAAAGTACGGATGGTATTGACTCTAGACTTAAATTATGCACTTAGCAAATTATCCTGCATGAATTCAATTTGTTTATACTATATTGGCCTTACTGGCATTATCACACGGCACCAACAGATATGATGTATTTATCAGCATCTGTCAGTGTGAATTAGCATTTAAAGAAACTATTTTGTACCTTATCTGCTCCCTAAATGATGCTCACAAATACCTTAAAGTAATTTCACCCTTAATGTAATACTATAAACCTTTTAGAGTTAAATAAGTTACAAAAATGCCACAGTGACAAGCTGTCATTCTTCCTAAAAGCACAGTTTCTGCAGAAAATACAGCTGTAGAAAGAATAAAGGAGCTATAGAATAAGAAACCCTGCATTTTGTTAATTTTTTTTTTTCTCCTTTTGTGTGCTGCTGTGTTCTGCAGGGCTTTTTGAGAAGTTCATATAATGTTGATTTGATGTTATTCAAACAGTCTTAACCGTTTGAGATTTTGGTCTTTCCTTTCTTAAGTGGATAGCAGCTGTGCTTTATACCCATTAGCTAGAGAGAAAAAAGCTCCCAGGGGTGTTGCCAAGATGGCCGTCGAGTGATCCAACTTTGCTTCTGGTGATCGACAGTCACTATAACGTCTGCTCAAGACATTTATGTTCCTCTCTTAGCCCACAGCTTTCAGAATGATCCTCCTTCGGCAGTCCTGCGGGGGGAAATGAAAGACATATCTGGTGCACCATTGCATCAGAAGCACCAAACTCTAAAAGTTCAGAGAGAAATCCCATAGCACCCGTCAATAAAAGAAAAATGAAAAGAAAAATGTTACCAACAGGGGGCGCCACTTAGGATGAACATCAGTACTAGCGTGTTTACATTTACCTGTGACATGCTAATTAAAGGAGAATGCGGTAAACTAGTAGACACGCTGACATGAGCCATGTCTCCGAAGCGGGTCATATTTCAGAACGCTCCAAAAGACACATGTTATAATCAGCAGGCATCGCCCTGAAGGAGGCGGTGCACAAATGCAGCCCAGAGCTGCCTGACATTTCCTGGCTGATGGAGGTTAGCACCTGCTAAATCAGCTCAGGTGACAGCACGGCAAGCGGTGGCGGCTCCGTTTCTAGATGCGAGCGCTGATGCCAAGAGTCCCGGATACATAGAGTAGATTAATACAGCCGTAAATCTAAGCCAGCATCCTAGAGGCTTCTGGGAAATGGAAAAGATGCACTTGATGCATAGACCACGCCAGAAAGGGGTCACGCTAACAATATTTTCCATTTTAAGATGGCTAGCAAGAACACAGACTTGGCTTGCCGTACACCTGCGCTAGCTCAAATCCCACGCTTCTCCTGCCGAACATAAACATCAAGAGCTTAGCCCCCAGGCCCGTGGTGCAAGACGCGTCTCGGGCCAGGTTTCGCGTACCGCGCTGGCAGACAGCACAAGATGCTCGGATATCATCGGGCATCTCGCTGGCATGCGGCAGGGGTGAATCGAGCAGAGCCCCGGCACATGGCTCACCTCCCAATTCCGCTGGCACGAGGCACACAAGCGCATCTAGATCATGACAAACACAGCCATTAGCAGCCTGTAAGAAGTGCAGAAAAGACAAAGCCACAGAGGCAAATGTACCTGTGGGGCTGGACACAAAGGACTGGAAGCTAACTAAATCACTTTTAAAAAGTAGGAAAGAACAGGACAGCCAGAATCCGGCCGCTTTCTGGCATGGGAATGTGTTTGAGAAAAGCAGTAAGGAGCGATGGCGTTCTTCTGGCCATACCTAGTGAGCATCTTGGTGTCAGTGTGCACTCTGCAGTTAAGACGGCTTTCTCTGAACCTCCCTGCTCAGGCGTGAAAAAGCTCCATTTCAGAGTTCTGGCTGGCGGAGCCACAAATGCACACGCTCCTAATGCTCTCATTAGTGTAATTGAGCAAAAATGTCAGCATAGCTGCAGCTATTTCCATTTTCTTTTTTAAGTTGTGCAGAACTCATTTATAGGCGCAGGCTGGAACACAAATGATGAGAAGACTTCAGAGGCGCGAGCATGTTTTTTTTGCGAACGCATTTGTGTGAAACCCGTGTTCATTGTTGAGCACTTTAAGAGGCAGATGCTTTAGCCATTAATTCTTGTATTATTATCATGCACGCTACAGCGCTAACAGACTCATCTCAACTATTTGGATTGGATTAACAACCGTTATGATCTAGACCATATGGCATCACTTTTTTTTGCCAATTACCCTTGATGGCTTTGCCTTTTGCACCATCAGTCAATAGTGCTGCTGGAAGTTTATGGCTGCAAGTATCAGAAAGTAATGTGTAATGTTGGGTCAGCCATCTTGTTAATGTGACTTCGCACGGCTCTTGTTCTGCCTAAAGGGAGAGCTATGAGACCATTACAAGCTTAGATATACACTTCTGCAGGACCACAGTAATTGAACAATCGTCCGTGACAAACTTACTTGCTGCTTTACATTAACAAAGCCACATTGACCCAGACACCTCACTACAAAAACACTCCAATGAACACTGACATATACCTGACTTATAACAGAAATGTAAATAAAATAAATTCAGTATCAATAAATTCAACATTAGACACATAACTTCAAAATTAAATTCAAGATATCTGATTATAGGGTTATCTGTTATATCTAACAATACTGGATTATCAATATCAATATTTATTAATAAAATGCTTACTTAGAAATATCAACATCCATCTATATGGGTCAATACATTTAACTCAAGTATAATAGAGTAGAATAGATAACGTTGTTTTAGCTGTATTTTAACAAAATGAAATAAAGAATTTAAAAAAGTCTACATTTAATTGAATTTCTAGGACATTAACAATTTGGATAGTATTCATGCCACTGTGCTCAAAAATTAATTTCTGATCCTGAATAAAGTGATAAATGAATCTTTTCTTTCTGGACTAATAGGAGAAAAATCAAGCCGATTTAAAGCTCAATAGAAAGATTCTGTCCTGCTTGCCCTTCTTCTCGAGCCGCGTGGGGCGGGGGAACGCTGACGTTGCAAGGAAGATTAGGCCCTCTCCTCTGGGCTGTCGGGGTGTCCTGTCTGCCAGAAGAGGTCAGGCATTGTGCTGGAGTAAGCTACTGCAGGATTACACTCCCAGAGCTGATTCCTGAGGATAGAATGGCCCCGGGGCCCCACAACAGGGCCTAGAACTTCACACACACACACACCTGAAACATGACACACACTCACTTGATTCTGTACACACTCTAATTAGCTAGAAAAGTTGGAATACCCATGAGCGAGCACACATGGGGAGTTAAGAGACTGCTGGAATGAAGGAGAGGAAAAGGGATGGGAGAAGGGATCAAAGGATAGGAGGAGGAGGAGGAGATGCAGAGTGAAACGAGGAGAGAAAGCAATGCTGTTGATCAAACACGGGAGGGGAAGAGGAAGGTTGGCTTGAGGAAATCTGTGTGTGCGTGCGTGTGTGTGTGTGTGTGAGAGAGATGACAGCTGTCGAGTGTGAATGGGCCAAAGGAGAGACAAGGATGAGGCTCCCATGGCAACCAACAACCTGATTGTCATAGGAGCCATTCAATTCGACGCTAGACGCTCCTATAAAACTTCCACCTTTGGCTGTTCGTCGCATAAACACATTTACAAACGTATAAACAAGCATTAGCCCAACAGCTCTTTAGTGGATAATGGCCCCTTCACACACGATGGCACATTTCAGAAAGGCATAATATCTCAATTCTCCTCAAAACGAGGAGGAATCGCCACAGGTTTTCACACTCAACCACTGAAGGAGGTGAATAAAACTCCTAACCACAATAACACTGCTCGATATCATTGATTAAAAGATTACGCTTGCGCCGCATGAGCGCGAGCCACTGGAAAAGAGGAAGACAGTGAGATAAGAGGACGGAAACGGTGAGGCGCGTTACATCATCGCGGCCGTTTGATTCCCTTAGCAATTACGACAATTATCACTTTGTTCTGTCACTCCATCTGAGGCTTGAGCTAAAGACAGTCTTGAAAAAGCTGGAGAGGGGTGAGGGACGGAGGACAATAAAGCGGTTATGAGCATGTGTGTGTGTGTGTGTGTGACCCGACACAGTAAAGTCATGTCATAAAGCAGCTGAGAACGGTGGGCACACATGTCCGTCTGGATTACAGCTCTGAATCAGTTTAGCAGCCTTATAAAACACAAGCGTACAAACACGTATGACCAGCTACAGGGCGGCGGGTCAAGGGCAGGAAGTGTGAATGAAGGCTAACTTAATCTCTTTCCACCTCAAGGCCACTTCACCTCAGCAAGTTGCTCAAAGCTGGAGCTCTGAAAGGGGTCACGGCGGAAATGGCTCTCTTACAAAACCTAGTGAGCTGCCCACCTACTGTAGGCATTTCTGATACTCTCGGGCATTGTTGATTGTTTATAAAACATACTCTGAAATGCAGATCGAACTATGAACTTGCATAAACTATTCATGATTTAAGAGCAGAACATAAACTAGTTTTAAAAAGATTGGGTCTTTTTTTTTTTCTTCATCGTGGTTTGCTGAAAAAAATTAAACTGCATCACTGTTTCAAATCAGCTTATTAGAATGTTTTCTAAAGGATCATGTGACAAGGCTGCTAAAACAGAAATATTTATTATTAGATGTTGTAAGTGCAATTGCAATAATTCTACTGTATTTTTGGATCAAATAAAAGAAACTGTAGAGACTTCAAAATCCAATCAAACAACAAAAGAATCAAATTAACAAATCAATCATCCCTCCCAAACCGTTTAAAATACTAATGTAATGCAATATTCAGCACAGAATTTTAGATTACATTTTACACCTAGGAAAAGTAGATTTAAAACTTGGAAATGCTTGGAAACATGAATGAATTGCCATATAAACAAAACAGAAAGCCCTTATTGGGTGAAATGAGCCCTGAGACAGGAAGTTTAAAGGGAAATGGTATTTAGGTCACGGTGACATTACTGGGGTAAAGACAGACAAGGTATGAAAAACGGATCACAATGAACGGTGTACCCATGGCCTCTTTAATAAAAAAAGACAAAGGGTGTGTGTGTATGCGAGTGTGTGGAGTGGGGTTCTCTTGGAAGGGCATTTCCTCTGTTTGGAAGGACACAGAGGGATTTGACTGCTGGCACCTGGAAACGCTAAAGGAGAAAAGAGGGCCGCTCTACACAGTCACTGGAGTTTTACTGAATGCCGATGAATGAAAAACACTAATATTACTCTTTAGAGTCAACATGAAATCAGAACCAACCCTATTTAAATAGAATATATGTACGCTGAGCAATGGTTAACATAACCACAGCTTTTTAGCCAATGATTTGGGTAATGTTTTTCGCAATTTGGCTTTTCTAAAATCTTGCCAAAATGTGGCAATTTAATGCTAAGGTAAAAAGATAATTCCTCCAAAATGTAAAGTTAAGTCATTCTATTATCAACCTAGTGTTTTAATGCTATGCATCATAACTGCTTTTTCAAACCATTAAACAATAATAAAGAAGAAAAAGCTAACTTGAGCTGATTGATATATTGGCAAGGAACAGCAACTTGCAAGATTCAACATTTTATAAAATCTCTCCTTTTTGATCAGAAAAAAAGAGAGGTGGGTGTATAGCAAAAAAAAAAGGTGCACTATTAACGAGAAAACTTTCATTTCTTGGGTGAATCATCTGTTTGATGTTAGACGTAACAGTGTGGTAAAAACAAACAAACTGGAATTAATCATTTGAAAGTAAAATGGATTTGTAAATGCAGGTTCATATTGATAAAATACAGTTCTATGCTCTACAACTTACACAAATACACAACTTATAAAATTGTCTTGCTAAAAATGGTGTAGATTTAAAAGGAACAACCACTTCCACCCAAAAGCAGGAAAACCTCTTGTGAGAGATCTTGTGATGGAGGACCATGCTACTATGCCATTCTGCATCTTCATCCAGCACACACACACACACACACACACAATGGTAAGTGCTTCTTTTGCAACAGGGGCCTCTGAGAAAGCCACCAGTGTCTCATTTGCACGGCCAGCAGCCTTAGGATACGGCTCCCTCCATGGAAGGGGTAATGACAGCATTTTAATTTGCTTCTATTTTAGCAGGAAAAAAAATAGCTGGGAGGCCAATTGTGTGCACACTGCATTGAGTTTAGGCTCAGTGGAGGTCTGTGTGCCCTCTGCAGGAAACATTCACCTCATCTCACACTCACATAAGCACTGCCATGAAACTACATTTCCAGATCATGGCACTCAGAAATACATGTACATGGCAAGAATTATACAAGCAACTATCCCAAACAAATAACATGAAGCTGCATTGTCCCACATATGCTCAGCAGAAAACTGTATATGTATATATATATATATACACACATACATAAAATAAGAGATTAACAGTTAATATTTTGGTAAATTAGTGGTCCTTAGTTTACATTACATTCATATTATAAATAAATGCATATACAGTAAATATTAAAAAACAGTATCACTTAAGTAAAACTAAAATTATTTTTATTAACTGTCTTAACTACATATACAAATATATATAAACACATACACACACACACACACACACACACACACATACATATACATACATACATATAAAATTTTGTGTGTTAAAAACAAACTTAAAATTGTAAATCTTACAAATACATTAAAATAAAAAAATACACTAAATGCTCAATATATAGAGAACACCAGATAATGAGAAAATAAATCAATTTGCTTAGCCCAAAGAAAAAATGAGAACTGGTAAGCAAAGTCTCTAAGCTTCATTACTACAGTCCTCAATTCAAAAGACGACAAAATGTCACCCTCGCAAGGGGGTCAGAGTGAGAGAAAAAGAGAGAGGGGAGGCTTTCACACAGCAAAGAGCCAAGAGAGAACACATCTTTTCCTTTTCAGTCTCTCTTTCTCTCCATCCAGTCACTTAGCAACAAACTAGCGACTTGAAAAACCCTGCAAGCTCCTCGTACAGTGAACACTGAGCCAGTGCATGAACAGACAAACAAAAGCAAGAAAAAGAATAAGTGAGAGAGGGAGGGGGAAAGGGGGCAAAGGACAAATGAACAAAATGGGTACTTAGAAATGGCGAGTTCATTTACACCAGAGAAGAGATCTGCCTAAAACTCTCAGACAGTGACACTGAGACGGAGCTACAGAGAGATGTGAGGAAGGGAAAACACAAAAACATTCACAGAATAAAAGCTTTCTATCAAATAAAATAAGAAACATAAGAGAAGACGGGAGGAGTTTAATGGAAAGAATGGAAAAGAGCAGAAGAAACAGTAGATTGAAGCAGATATCAGCTTGAACTGCAAAGAGCACCCTGGGATCAACATATTCACACCATCAATAAACTCCACTCTGTTCTGCACCCTTCCCTTGATTCAGCTTCAAATATCTTTGATATGAGTTTCAAAGAAATGAAATATTCAGGTGCACTACAAAAAACCTTTTGTCTTAAAAGGACGCAAGTCATATAAAATACATTTATGGTGCATTTTGTCCAATTGGAGCTATTTTGAGGGTACGGAAAAGAACTGGCTTTATGTTCCATGAAAAATCATACAAGTAAAATATTTTGAAACGGCTCCTTGTAGTCAGTAATACAGAAAAAGGTATAATAAAAACTACTAAAGCGCTACCTTAACATATGCAGTGAAATTTTTACATTTTATTTTTCTGTAAAATATTTTCAAATGTGTTTGCATTCTCATCATTTTAATAATTATCATTAATATTTATAATGACACCACATACAATTATGCTTATGTTTTATTACGTTCATAAATCTATGTACATTAGAGTGCTGTGTGCTACATTTGAGTAATTTATTTCATATTTACTACTACATTTTTTTGTCATCTGGGTCAAGCAAAAACAAAATACCATCAGGATATCAGTGAAGCACCCATTTCATAATGGTGGTCATTTTTTACAGGCATTTTGAAATCATTTCTAAGTTATTTCAGGGTATACATTTTAAAGTAAACAGCAGAGTTTGGGAGTTCAAGTATATTGGTATATTACATTTCCACCATTCAACATTCAAGTATGCATGAGACATAATATTTCACGTTTGAGTGACACTTTAAATATGAACTAGTATATAGTATAAGGGTGAGTAAATGACAAAATGTTATTTGCTTAATATTTTAAACACAGTCAGCAACAGAACATTTAATGTGCAGAAAGAGCTAAGATGGAAATGACTATGGTCATGTTTGTGGTTAAACCGGTTTCTCATATAGTCAGGCTACAAGGAAACAGGATCAATGATCTTTGCACATAAAATTAGATACAGATAGATAGAGGGACTCAAGAGGACTGGATCATTACTCAGCTCCTGTGACGGCTCAAGAACAGAAACAACTGCAGCTCTTCACCATGATACTGTGATATCAGATCAGTGAGTTCAGAGACCTTTTAATTTTTGCTTTCAGATTCAATTCTAACCTCATTTAAAATCCGTCTCAAATCTAAAATCTTGCACAGGGCTGAAACCACTTTCAAAAGCTGTAAAAAAAAATAATGCGCCTTTGCAAAAGACTTTGTCAGACCTTTTTTTTGGAAAAGCAGAATCATACAGTGGAACCAAATTGATAAGTAGAGACAAATCTCACTCTTATGAACTCAGTTCCAGCACATTAATACTTCAAAAGCAGGACAAACAGAGCGAATATCTGAAAATCCCATGACTGCTGTTCTTCAAATATGTATGAACGGCCACATTTGGTTAAAACAAGAGGCCACTGGCAGAATTTATGACATGCGCTACAGTTTGAGCATGTGTGTGGTGAGGAGAAATCTCGAATGTGACTACCACAGCAGCTCTCCCAGAGGAGCTCAGCCGCCCAGAGTGTGTCCTGCCTGTCAAACACACCATTAATTATTCAGCGAGAGAGAGGGAGAGATTGTGGGCTACACTGATCAGCAACACAGAACACATTAGAGAGAGCGAGAGATATAGAGATAGAAATAGAGATAATCTTAAGTAATGATGTTGGGATGTGCGGCTTATGTAATGGCAGAACTCCATGGTGCAAAACTCGCCAAAACCATGTGGGTTGTTTATGGGCGGTTGCCAGAGTGTTGCTATGCGGTTGCTTACAGGCATAAGTCAAAAGGGTCCACATCAAAGCCTCCACAGAGTTGCACCAGCCGGTTGCTAACCTTAATTAAATTAGAATGTAAAGTTTACACTGAATGCCAAGTTTTATTTCTCACGTTTATTTCTAAACAAATGGTGTAAAGCAAGACTTGGCTAGAAGGTTGCCGAGTAGCAGTTGTTAGGAGTGCAACGTTATGTGTATTCATACCGAAAATCTATGCAAATACATTTTTTCCCGAAAATACTGACTACGTTTACATGCAGCCAATATCCGGGTTATGATCGGGTTAAGGTCGGTATTCGGGTTTCTGAGTTGATCA
>JAUCMT010000088.1:7542318-7554525 GCA_032357475.1 Enteromius thamalakanensis
TAAATATGACGCCTCCTCTCCCGGAGCCTTATGGGATAGGAAAGTGTCCATGGTATGCTTGCTACAGAATTCGTCCGAAAGTAGTAGGTCATCCGGGTACTTCTCGCCTACTGAATTTCGACTGCTACGAATTCGGACATACTACTCGCATGCTGTTTTTCGCCTACTATATAGTAGGGTAGTAGGCGATTTCGGACGCAGCACAAGATTCCTTGCGAACAGAGCATGCGCAAGATTCCTTGCGAACACACCCTTTGATGGGGATATCCCGATATGCGTTTACACAACCAAACATTCGGGTTAGGTTTTTAAAAACCCTGTTATGACCATATCCGGGTTTTTGGCGGCGTTTACATGGGCGTGCGGAACCGGGTTATTGTGAATATCCGGGTTTTAAAAGGGTTACTGGCTGCATGTAAACGCACTCATTGACGTTTTAGAGCTCTTTGATGTGGCGTCATAGATCTTTGTATAAACCGCCTCAGTTTTAGAGCAACTTGATGATCGTCTCTTCATCTAGTTTAAACGCTAAATAAATATGAATTAATCTCTCATGTAATTGCTCAACCAGTGTTTCAATTGCAAAGAACCTTGATTTAAACAGGGAGTAAACAAAATGTCACGTAGCATTTCATTTACCTCAGGCAAGTCAGCAGTGTCACAGCTAGTTATTTTCAGAGCAGAAAAAAAAAAAATACAGCATTTCATGAAATGTTAGACTACACTCATTTTACTACCTGTTAGTAATGTGTTATTTAATGTACTTCAAATAGCAGCCACTGTTCAAATGATTATATTTTAAGTAGAAATTGTAAAAATTACTATTGCATTGTGCGTATTTTACATGCATACACCTTTTAACTTGAGCATTAATAATTATAGCTAGTAATTAAATTTAGTTGGGGCTCTGTTGTTGATTGTAATCTTATGGTAATTTTTATATATTTTAAAGAAGTAGCTGAGGTAGATTTTTATCCCTGAGAAAATATTTATTATGATTGAACGCATTTAAAGAAAGTGGCGTTTAATCTTTAAGCCATATTTTAATAAAAAAAAATGCCAAAAAATTTCTGTAGCAAAACAGTAACGTGAAAACCGAGGAACATACTGAACCGTCATGTTTGTTTACTGTTACACCCCTAATATCTGTCTGTGTTTGTGAACAGTAATTAAATAAATATAGTATAATATAGTTTAACTAGTACACAATTGGTGCAATGGGTTAATATGACTTGGGGTCTTAAGAGTATGGGAAACTAAGTTTGAAAACAGAAAATGAATCACACAGAGATGCATATAACAACACAACCAGACATAAATCGCTCAAGTGGTAAAGATAGTAAGCCGACTCACAGATCATGTGTATGAGCGAGACTAAATACACTGAGACAAACTCAGACCGAGACACTATGGGGGTGTATGTGTGTAAGACGTAGCGGTTTTGAACAAAAAGGTCATTTGTTGAGTTTGGATGATCTGTGAGAGGCAGCTGGGGTGGCACGCATGAGGATGAGTCATGACTGTGTCCGAGGAGCTCTCTCTCTCCAAGCTGCCACGCTTGAGTTTCTGCATGTGCTGCCATCAACAGTCCTCTTTCCCATCACTTTACTGCATGAATGCACAGAAACACGCACACAAAACCACCGCTGCCCGTCTACACTAAAGCAAGAGATGGACCGGAAGAGAAAGAAAACTAAATCTTTAACTTCTCATCAAGTTTATCTGTACACACCTACATTATATGAGTGTGTCTTCTTCAGTACACTTACATACACGCCACTGTCCTAAGCCTCTGATTGGCCAAGAAGTTTACACCACCCAATCACCCTGTTTGTGGTAAAAACAGTTACTACTGCATTCAGTTCTGTAAAACCTGACCAGCACAGCACCATACCTATATAGTTTTATATTAGTTAGAGTATAAATCCAAATACAGCCCATTTCTAGATAATTCACTGAAATATATATATTTTTTTTATAGGAGCTGGATGGATGCAAAGTAGGTCTCATAACAGCTTCACATTACGTCCCAAACCTTAGGTAAGATAACGGATTACTCTTTTTGAGTTTCCAGAGATTGAAACTGACAAATTTGATTCATCTCTATATTAATTCAACTATATCAAAGCACTCGCAGATGCTTTCGCTCTTTCTGTAGCAGCTTGCTATGTGTGCTTTATGAAATCCAAAGCCTACAGTCTTAATTCCACTTGGTGGAAACCTCAAAAGCAGGAGGTGTGTGTGGAAGAAAACATGCAGCTTCTCATGCCAGTTTAATTATGCGCTTCAGATCATGAGAGATTAGAGCCAGATTGGGAGAGGAACAACTTTTAGGATGCAGCTTAAAGTGGGCAGTACAAACACAACGGCCTTCCACTGCGCACACAGATGCATGTATGAGAGCAGGACAAATTACAAAAAACAAATCAATTGAATGAAGGACATTCAAAAAGCGCTGATGATCTATGCACTTCTTTACACAAAGCCTGCAATGTTGCGCAGACTAATCTGTTTTGTTATTTGGATACAAGGTTGATTTTTAATCAATTGGCATCGAAATATTTCACTGACGTATCCACATTTTTTCTTTTCCAAAGAAGGATGAAATTTGGCAGTCATTTTGATGAGAACATCTGTTTTATCATGTTGTTGAATGCATCACACTTCATGTTTCCTGACGCATTTGGCTGATGAATTTTGAATATTTCAGTTTAGCAGATCATATTTTTGAACATATTTCTTTCATTTTATATTATATATTTTAATCAATATTACATATATTATTTAAAACTATTTGAAAACATGGACCACATAAATTTGAATATTCACTGTAGAAAATGTTTATACAATTTAAAAACTTTATTACATTCTAAACTACTAGAATGCTTTTTGTGATGGAAAAAATACACTACAATATAAATGTTTGTTTCATTAAAATCGGAAAATGAGTGATGAAGCCAATCAGTAGATATGGGGATGGTAAGTAGCCATACATCCTACAGACTACTAAAAATGCTTAATATTTCTTACATTTTTAATTAGTCTACCACAAAAAAATTAACATTGCGAGCTTAATGAGATCAAATAAAAAAAATATAAATAATAATACCTAATTATTATTATTTTATGAGCATTCTAAAAGCACTTAAATGTTTGCAGGTCCAACATCTACTGACTATGAAGATGGACAGGCACTCTAACAAAAAAACAAGACTTCTCTACACTTTCTGAGTGAATCACAGCCTACTCTTTTCCTCAAGATCATCCATTTCCCACAACAGGCAAGACTTTGTTTCACTGTGGGCGATGGAGGTCATTAGGACTTTTCTCTTTTTTTTATTTTCCCTTCATGTCGCTTTTGTAATTCTCAGCAGTAGGTTCCTATGTCCAGTGCTTCTGTAAAGTTAGGCTCTTAAAAAAGCTCCTCTCATTAAAGCCCCACTGCACCACCAACCTCTTAAAACAACATTAATGGAAACAGCACACGCACAGTGTCAAGCACCCGGAGGAAAAGGTAAGAATAGTGTGCAATCGTGTGATTTCCTCATAAAATGTCTGCTCCGTCACATTTGCGGTTTGGACAATTTGGACATGTAATTTCTGTGACCATTATTCAGAGAGGAACTGAAACATCCAGATAGCCATTGTCTGAATACAAGACAGAAAAAGGCAAGTGCGTTTGAGCATCTCAAGACAGCAGTAAAGAGACAGACCAAAAAGAAAACGGGCAGATAGTTGTCACAAAATGACCGGCGAGACCAAGCATCACAGGCACTGTCACGTCAACTACAGAGATGGAAAGTCTAGAAACAGCCTGTGAAGACTAAAGCGACAGAAACGGGCTCTAAATGACAGGAGCAGATATGAAGGGGCCTTACCTCTCTCTGAAGAACTAGCTCTTTGGTGAAGCTTGTGGCTGCCTCGCTGTACGGCTCTGCCACCTGCATCCCACCTGGCATGTTTCGAGACCCTCGGGGACACTCGATACCTGCACACACAAACATAGTGCACGTCTGTCACATCTATCTTGATGAGCTATTTAAATACTCAGATTTTTGTTTGTTTTAAATACATTTATTTGTGCAAAATTCAAAAACTCTTAAAGAAATTGTTCCAATTACACAATATAATGTATACTTCTAGTTTAAAATATCATGACAAACTAATGTTATAATTAAACGTACGTATATGAATAAAAAAAAAATTGTACTTTTAATTTCAGAAAATTAAACCTATGGCTCTGTTGACTGAAGAGCTCCAGTCAACAGAATCCGTAATGGCTTGAGCGGACCTTTCTCTCTCTGCAAAATGATTGACAATGTTCTATTATTACCACACAAACAAAACTGAACCCCAAGCACAGAAGAATAGACCTTGGCTTTGCCTCTTAGCCTTACACATCAATATAATTGATAATACACTGAATGAACTAGAGCCAAACAAGCACTCACAAATGTGCATATTAAGGTTTGGTACAAAAGGTCATCGCTCTTGTTATCATAATAGAATTTCCTGTTCTTACCCCCCCACCAAAAAAACAACAAAAAAAAGAAATATACAATTAGTAGCCAATCGGCATTATCCAGCTCTGAGAAAAGAAAGACAAAAAAAAAGACTGAAACAACTCAATTATCTGGTAATTGTCAGTAAATAGTCCCAAAATTAGCATTTATATTGCTCTGGGCATCCGATCTGCTCAAAGGCAGAACACGAGTTTTGACAATAACAGGAGTGTTTTCAGGAGACGGACGTTTATAGGTTGGAGAGCACATGAGAGCGACCCTGCATGAGAAACAAGACTGAAAAACTACTAGGAAGGAATCGGTCTCTCAGTCTCAAGCAAGCAGACGCTAGTCTTAAAAATTGCACCTTGACAGGCTCTTAATCAAAAAACATTATTATCTCCTTTCAGTAATACCGCCTTGACCTCTATGTTAAAGAAATTCAGAGATCTGCGCATAAATGTTACCTACAGATCTATCAAAACAGCATTTACAAAAATGAGAGCAGCCGATGAAACTGCAGCCTTAGAAATATTTGAAACCCTATTTGCAAAAAGATCCAAGGTTATGATAAAAATGTCTCTGCGTGTGTAAGTGATTTTCTCTTGAACGGGCAAAATGACTTCTAACAGTCAGCGCCTCCTTTCACGCCCCTGAAAAATGGCGCTTCTCCGCAGGGCGCAGGGCTTCAATACGCATACTGAACAAAACACAGCAGTTCAACCTGTTCAGCCCTGACTTCCTCAATTAGAACGGAACTAGCAAACAATTGTTAGTCTTGCTGGGGGTGTGGAAGAGCGTCATAATGTAAGGTAATTTGTGGCTGTTTGTGAACCCGTTTCAGGATCGGTCTGTGTCAATTCGGCTGGCTGTGATCATTGATGCTAGACTAGATACGTCAGAGCAAAAACAAAACACAGAAAAGTAAATAGAGTACATGTTTACCAGACTGCACTTGTATCTAATACAATACAGTGATATATAGGGGGAAAACAATATATTTTAATTAAAAAATATAAAACTACAACTAAAGTCAATATATATGTACCAAAAAAGGATTCGGTCACAGATAAAGTCAACTATCTGGTGGTAACTTTTATATTAATTGCATTTGGAAACAGCGTGTCTTTAAAAAAACCCATGAAACGCATGCAGCCACATTTTAACCATGCATTTTAGAACACAAATCGTGTCACTCTCCTGCCTGTGCCAAAAGATGGAGAGGTTTAATAAGAATGTCATGGTTAAAACCAGCCTATCACCATTACACAGACTTTCACCAGTATATCCCTCAAATAACTGCTGTAAGTGACACATGGCTGCAGCGTTTCTGCATTCAAGACCCGATTCTGACAGCTCCATCTTTTATGCAGAAAGAGACGATGATTATTTTTTTTTTTTGTGATGAAACCTTTTCTTTTCAGGCTCTCTCTCAAATACACACACCTAGGTTATGAATGTTTTGACAGAGTGATATTTTCTGACAATCCCTCCTGATCTAATATACAGTAAAACATCAAATTACATCATAACTTGTTCTCTGTATCCATCATACTCGCACAGCGAGTGGAACATCCGGAACATTCTGTTACAGAAGACGCTGCTGGCTGCTCCCATGGAGGGAGAGAAAGAAAATGAAGAGAAGACAAGAAGAGATTTAAAAGAGGACGGCTGAAGACAGGAACACTGTGTCTAATAACTTCAAGTGAAGTCGTAATAAAGGCCTGACAGTAGTAGGCAGCTGTCTGTGCGTGTCTGCAGAGGGGCTTTTGACTGCAGGGAATTTTGTGCACCGAAAGGATTCACACTGCGAATGGCAAAAATTTTTATTCACTGCTGCTACGGCTTATGTACCTTTGAAATGCACATGCACAATATGTAGAGTCATCACTATAAACATTGTAATAATATATATATATTTTTTTTTAGGTGGTGGAGGGGGAGATCCGACCTCTGGCCAGTAATAAACCAATAAAATAAAATACATTTACTAGGGGATTATTTGTTTTATTTTATAATTGTATTTTTATTTTAAATTTTTGTTTTCCACATTCTTTTAATCATTTAATTTTGTATTACTTTATTTTACATTAAAATGTCATTTTTACGTTTATCGTTTATTTTATTTTCTTGTATTATATTTTTATATTTTATTTTTTTTTATTTTATTTTATAGAATTATTCAGGCTTTAAAAAGAAGAAATAAAAAAATTAAATAAAAAAAAATCACAGAAATACTTTCAAATTATGAAGGCATTAAAGTTAAAAGTAAACTTTTCACTTCTTCAAAAATGTTTTAAAAGCAACAAAAGTCAAAAGTTTTTCCAAAAAAAGAGCTCATAATGGTGCTATGCAGCAGCAATCACAAATCACCACCATGAAAATGAAAATATCATCTAGCATGACTGAAGCCAGCCAAGGCCGGACCATAAAAGCAGAAGCTTTGGCACTAAAGACAAAAGAACCCAGAAAATGCAGCGCTCTGTAAAAGCACTCCTAGGCCTTCAAATGCCCTAGCAGAGTCAGAATAGCGCATGTTAGTAATACAAAAAAAATATCATACTACTTTTCCTCAAGAGAATCACCAACAAAGTGCAGCACTCAGATAGACACTCTCTTACCTGAAAACAGATGACACTCTGTCAGAGCAGCTATACGCTTTGTAATGTGATGTACAGAGTGATGCCCTGCATCAGGGCAGGGTCACTCTTCATTACGACATTAACGGCAATGCATTCGCCATCATTGCTGTCAAAACCATGTGACAGCACTAGAGCTTTGAGTAAAAAAATTGTTTGCATCCAAAAACTGTGTGTTAGACAGGAGAGGGAGAGAGAGAGAGTAAGAGAGAGAGAGAGAGATAGTAAGAGAGAGAGAGTGAGAGTAAGAGAGAGAGAGAGAGAGTGAGAGACAGAAAGAGAGACAGAAAGAGAGAGAGAGATCCTGTCTCTTCAAATGGAAATGTCTGGACTTATATAACCAAGCAGCACAGTTTAGAGTTCAGAAACCAATTTATCACTATGCTCACCCACATGAGAGGAAGAGAAGGGAAGAATTGTGCAGTTTCCCATTTGATTATCAAACACTTAAAGCAGCTTTGAGTTGTGGTGGTACACACATAAAAAAGAGCTACACTTTTTAGGGACCAAAAGTAGGGACCATTTCTCCCTATTAACTAGTTGCTTATTAGCACGCCTATTATTAACAAAATGGCTGTTTATTATTAAGGACATAACCTGCAGAACCATATTCAACATCCCTACAATTTGAATAATAAAAAAAGTCTGAGAAATATTATTTCAATTTAAAATAATAACTTCTTCCAGTCAATTGTCCGAATCAGCATCATTAGTCTAGTCTTCAGTGCAACATTATCCTTCAAAACTAATTTTAATATGCTGAATTTGGGATTTTTTTTTTTTTCAGGAAACCTATACTGTTCATCAGATTCCTAAAACAAAGTAAAAATTAAACATGTATTGTAACTTTATGAATGTTTTGCTGAATAAAAGTTAATTTGTAATAAATACTGACCTAACACTTAGAAAAGGTAGTGAAAATATTAATGCAAATTAATAATGCAATAAGCTGCATTTGGAGAATGACAAAAAGAATGCCTGGAAGTTGACATGAATGCTAAAATTATTATTATTAATAAAAATTATGTTTTATTTAAATTTGAAATGACCCATTTCTCCTCTTAGTATACAAGTAAAAGGCTGTTTATGGTTGCCTGAGGCATTAATTTAGTATCAAAAAGAAGGAATCAATGCAAAATTGTGTGCTAATGAGAAACAATAACATTAATAATAATAACACTAATCGCTTGAGAACTATTTAGGTGTTAACGCTTTGGAAATGCGTCAATACATGCTCCAACTAAATTCATTAATCCATTTAAAGGCGTATCCTCACTCTTCTCTAAAAGCTCCTTGATAAAAGCACCTTTCTTCTCCATGCATGTTCCACTTCTGCTTGAGGAACTAGCAGAGCACCGAACTCTCTCCATCTATGAATGGATGCAGGACTGAGGCCATCCAAAGGCCAGACCTTAAAAGTAGGAGCTTGGGCACTCACATTACGCAGCGCTGATGCATTTGATAAAAACCAGAAGAGGGAAATGGAATTGAAAAGAATTGTGTACTGGGCTAGAACTTGAATACCCTGTCCGAGCACCATAGCTTGGTGTGTCTGAGCACATACAGGGTTTGACAGGAGACCAATTTCTCGAAATCATCAAAGCACAAAACTCCATGTATCCAACTCGCAAGTACACACACACGACCGCGAGCTGGCCTGCTCCAGAACACCTGAGCCTTGAGCAGCTCATCAAAGTTACATCAGGACCAGAGACGCCCTGAAGAGGGAAGATCCCCCCTGCCGATGCCCTGCCTAACATACACCTCCGTTGAAACAACACTTTGATGTCTGCTTCAAACCACTCCTCCCTCTTTCTTTTCCAAGTCAAGATGACCGTCTTCCCTCTTTCACGCTTTCTTTTGCTCTTTATAGTGAAGCAGGAAGGAAGGACACTGTTGGGGGTGGGGAGCACTCTGTTCTAAAAATCAAACAAGTGAACTTTCTTTCTGATCAGTGCTCAGGAGGGCAAGGAGAGGAGAAAAGCACACCTCAGGACACAGAGATGAGCAGCAGGCAGTGCACACATACACACAGAGAAAACAGCAGAGTCACATTGCACAGTACTCCAAAGAAGTATCTCGACACTTAAAGTCACGTTTATAAATTGCTCTGCAAATATTGAAATACAAAATAAAAAATATATCCCACCAACATTCAAAATCCGTATTCTCTTATGCTCAGCTAGGCTGCATTTACTCATTCATTTTATAGTTTGGCAAAACAAAGCAGCCACTACTCCAGTCTTTACGGTCACATGGCCCTAAAGAAAATATTCTAATATTTTTTTTTTTACTAAAACAGCCACATTTAATATTTAACAGTGATATATATTTTTTTAAATGTCAAGACTCTTTGATAAACAGGGTTCAAAATAACATTCCTTCTAAACAGAAATCTTTTAGAACATTACAATTGTATGCATCCTTGCTAACTAAACAAAAAATCTTTATTTCGAATACAAATCTTTCTGAGTGCAGACTTTCTAATAGTGTAATAGAGTGAGAACTTGCATCTACTGACAGTTACTGACTTCAGTCTTCCATCCATCAGCGTTATTGTTAGTACAAAGTTGTCAAGCATTTTTAAACATTAATCATAAAATAAAAACAAAACTTAAAACCACTCAATTTGACAACTCTACTTTTAAGAGGAGCCATTAGAAAACTAATTCTAATTATTTACACTGGTTAATGGGGGCATATTACACCAAAGATTTTTTCTTCTTATCTACTTATAAGTCTACTTATAAAGTTTTATTGGACCAAATGGGTCAATTTAGTTTTACATCCCCAAAAATATTTAGTAACCACTCAATGCGTTTACTTTTCACATTTTTTGAAGGTCATTTTTTATTTAATCTTTCAAGAAAAGAGCATTGTGGTAATGTTCCTACCGCAAATATTTTAAGAAATTTTACATACAAAAGAAAAGTCTAATATTAATATATTTTGAAATGAACTCCCTGCAGATGTTTTGCTCATGAAACTGTAGCAACATGTCGGCCTGCTTCGACATACGTTGAAATGAAACGACACCACGAGCTGCAATGATATTGCTCGTCTTGTAGGAAAAGATGCATTTAAACAGGAAAGAGAGCGGAAGAAAATAAGAAACGAAGCATTTCTGCCCTTTTAATGTTTTAACCTTTGCTGGCGTGCCTGTGGGTGGAGAGGCTTTCACCATGGCAACACTAATAGGGAACTGTGCGCTGTAATGGAGGGTTGAGTGACAGAAAGCACGCCTGTCTCTCTCTCCTTTTTCATCTGGGCTTTGGCATTGTCTGACCTTTCAACCACTGAAGGCAGAGGGTCCTGTTGATTGGACGGTTGCGTTCTGTGGTCTAATTTAGTACTGAGCTCATTCATGCAACAATCATGTGGAGAAACTGTCTGTCTGTTTGAACACACACAGACACAAACACACATCCTATATATAATGAAATGATGTTGAGAAGAGTATTTCTTTGTATATGTATGTGTGTGTGTATATAACCACACACACACACACACACACATAACTTCCGGTCAAAAATGGATTTGTAAACTTGACTAATCGATGGATATTCCATATAAAATGCTATTTGACCCAAAGAATGCCATTGAACACATTTCATTATTTGAGTATTTGGGATGATACCGTCATTGGAATCTTTACAAGATTATAATTTCTAAATATCAAAAGCTCAAAATACTAGCACTTAATAACCAGCCAAATCTTGACCCATTGGATCCACACAGATATGAGACCTTAACATGCAGCCATAAAATCATAAACAGTGCAGAGGAAGGCATGCAGGTAATCAAACACAATCTGCACTGGTGAGTTTATGGTGCACTGCCCTGTATGTCATAAAGTCAATAACCTCTTGAACTGCTAAAGCTCTTTTATGTGTGCAGTAGCACATTTCACAGCCCCTGGTGCTGTCAGTCTTTCCTTTTTCTGACAGAAAAATGGCTTCCACAAATACTCAAACAAGACGAGAAACATCAGAAACGAGCTGTGCCAGGAGACAAGATCCCAAAGTACCAGCGACTGTGAAAAATGGGGCTCATTTTCAACACAAACCAAACACTATCAGCTGAATCTGACTCATAAACCCTCAAACAAACTGCTTCACGAAACACCCCAGCCTACATGATCAAATCACAAATAAACGAGAAACAGAGATGAAGCAAACAGAAAAAAGGCATTTCAAACGATTTCAAAAACTAAGAAAAAGTAAGGTGAGAAAGGTTTTCGGTCCGAAATCTCTCACAGGAAGAAACCCAAGAAAAAAAAAAATTAATTACAAAAGGAACAAATGGAGGAAGGAAAACACAAAAGACACACTCAGAAAGAAATGACCAAATTAATTGAAATATCTCCAATGACGATATGCACAATTAAGCACGGTGGGGGTGGAGGGTGTTTGTTCTCTGTTGGGGAAAGGAGAGACAAATAAATGAAAGGATGGAGGGATGCTGAAATAGATGGGCGTCTCTCTTCTCCGTTTTCAGGGTGAATAATTAGACCGGATGGTGAGAGGACAGAAATAACACAAATCAGTCAGCTGCTTGTTCTGAGTGATACGGAGAGAGGCTGAGGTCGAGGTTGGAAGGGCACGTCAGGAAGAAATTGAGCGACCACAAGAAAGCGACAGTCTCTTTAAGTAGCCTAATGAAGCTTGAATGTTTGTGCATGCTATATACAGTTCCCATGTTGTACAAAAAAGAAAATGGGCAAAATGCCACCCTCCACTGATCCAGAATACATTTGACTGGTCCGAAAAAGTCTAAGATGTAGTTTTATCATGTAGATTAGGGTTTTAGGGGTTATGCAACGGACACATAATACGATGATACTCATAAACAGCATGGTAGCTATGTGGAAACCTTTTTTTTTTTTAATAACACAAACTAAAATGTTAAATCCAGTACATTTTACCAGTAATGCTTTAGTACAGGGACCAGTTCTAACTAAAAAAGTTGCTTATCAATAATAATGCTTATTATTAGGGCTGGGCGATAATACGATAACGATATGTATCGCGATAGGCAAATGATCGATATCAATAAAAAATGTGTCC
>JAUCMT010000088.1:7564876-7575965 GCA_032357475.1 Enteromius thamalakanensis
TATCGGCAGATATACAAAGCCCAGGGATCGGTATCGGTATCGGGACTGAAAAAGTTGGATCGGTGCATCCCTAGACTCGGGTGTGGTTCGCATGTAGTGTGAGCGCTAACAGTGCTGGAGCACGGAACAGACAAACAAACATAGCGGAGAAAGGGTCGCTTCGGTCTACAGCAGAGGTGCAATGTTTGTTTAACAATAGGCTATAAGAGGGCTGTGGAACACCCCGGACCAAAAACTCAAAAACAGGAAACAAGAAATTGTGACACAGCAAAAGAAAGTTCCAAGCTCTGAACTAATTCCAAAAGTTGCATGCCTCCACTTCTGGAATTCAATTCATTTATCCCTCCAATTCATTTGCCTCAAAATGACAATGTAACTCAGTCGAATGGACATAATGGAAGTTCATTAGGTGGGGGAATCCTGTGGACACTCATTTTCTTACCCCAGGAGTTTAGTGTTTCATCAACAAATAAACCACAAAATGATTGCATTTTCATGCCCTCTTCTTCTACTCTCCAGTTCTCTCTCAGAAAGGCACAGACAGCTCTGCACCATTGGGCAGGAGTAATAAGCTTGGTTGAACGACAACATGCCCTTCTTAAGAAACACAAAGCGCCAACGATTCCCGCTCGTTCAGAACAGCAAATGTGCTTATGAAGAAAGAGAAAATGAATGAGCGAGAGAAAGAAGAGGCCCATTTGGGAAGCAGATGACAGATTAAATGGGCTTTCAGAGTCGTGTCTGAATAGAAAAATTGGACTGAAGGACAACAGCAATGGAGGATTTCAGACAGAACCAGTAAGACGAGAATGACGAAGACAGAAATGCTGCTAATGGCGAAGCATCCGTCAAAATGTGGACAGGTCTACTGAAATGTCTCGGGAAATGCAAAAAGATTGAGCTGGTGCATGTACAGCAAGGATGCTTTCACACTTGGTTTGACTGCTTTGTCCAAACCAGAGATGGATTCCACTGCCTCCCCCGCTGGACATTTTACACATTATACATCTGGGTTCAAACAGTGGCATGTGTGAATCATCACCGCCATAACCACCGTGAGTAATTGGATAATGAGTCATGAAGAGAAGATTCACTGTTCATGTTTTCGACAGTATGGATTTATAACCAAAATGCTACAAAAAGCGTGTGTTTGTCTGCCACAGATTGCAGTATTGCATGACATGCAATGTGAGCTGCTCTCCAAATGCAAATTATCTGGAAACAAGCAGGTATAACAGTGTGTGCGACAGATTCATTACATTTAACATTCATACAAACTGAAAATTCAGAAATGGTTTTATTAAAATAAAAGAAATATTCTAAAAATCAAATGGATAACATGACTTTGAGTCTGTTAATAATAATAATAATAAGAAGAAGAAGAAGAAGAAGAATAAAAGTGCTAATAGGATAACTATTATAATCTATTATTTTCATAACTATCAGATTACTGTTATTGTTTATTACGGTTATGATTTATTGTATTAGCACCGATATTATACACCGTTTTATTAATTTTATTGTTAATAGCTAGTTTATTATTATAATTATTTATTAACTTTGAGCTAGTTATTAAAATAATAAACTAGCAAAACAATTGTACAATATTATATTACACAATTTGAATACATTATTAATGCATTGCAATTATGATCATTATAATCACAGAACTGTTATTTTTTTATTAAAATTTGTAACAATACAACTATTATTGTTATAATGGTTTATTGATTTATTGGAGATTGTTATTAAATTAACAACACAAATATCAACAGTACAACTGTTAATATTATTATTTTATTTAACTTAATACAATTATCCATTTTTTATTAACATTATTATTGTTATTATACAATTTTATTTTAACATTACAATTACCTATTATTCTGTTTGTTTTATTTGAATTATTGTTATCAGATTAACAGTACAATTAACACTAACAACAATAGTGTTATTAGTAGTACAATTACCATTATTATGTGGGGAAGGGGACAATTCCAAAACTTGGATTACAACTGGACACTGGTCCACACCAGAAGCTCTAGTGTGCAAACATCCCAAGCATACATGTGCATCTCTGATATGTGCACAGCCAAACCTTCTCTCTGCAAGCTTAAGTCCCTGTGAGTGGAGTCTAATGCGGTGAAGGTAGGTGTAGTCAGGAAACTCTGTAATACATATTTCATGGATTAAAAGTGAGCTGCTAGTCTCACACGCCACTGTAATTCCCTCTAAAGCAGAAGTAGAGGGAAAGATGAATGAAGTCTGCACAGCTCTGCCGCGGCAGCATCAATGTGCATCAGGGCATCATGTGGAAACTCAGCACGTCATCTTCCATATAAACCAACAAACTAATAAACAAAGCGGCACATACCAGCCAGGAACATACCTGCATAAACACAGACATCAAACGCTTGACACTGACTTTCCACTCAGTTACTGTCTCTTGTTAACACCTCACACACACACGAATGAACGCTCACACCCACATAACAGGAGGCACTTTGAGCGGGCAGGATTATCCAAACGTGCTCTTTCCTGATAAGTGGATTAATGCAACATTTTCATTTGACTTTTTCGCTGAGGCAGAGACCCTCTACAGAGGCACTACTTACAAAGTTAGCCAAATCTAGCTTTGGATTATGTCACCGGGAAGTTCTGTTTCAATACAGAGAGGAAGAAATGCACTTCTCCACAGATTTTCCTCCATTACCCACTGCTAGTGAATGCCACTCATTCTCTCCATCCTTTCAAAAGAAGCAGCACGATCTGAAATGGACTCCATTCTCACTGTGGCTTGGAGAACCGTCTTCCTTTGATCTTCTCTTGCTTATTGGGCTGCTGAACTCTGATATTGATCACAAACTTATAATATATATAATGGGAGTTGATCTTCGACCTGTTCTGGGACCTCTTATTGAAGACTACATTCATGTTAAAATGATGGATGCACCCTTAACAAATCCACAAGAAAAGGCTCAAGCTCTTCCACTAATACTCTAGAAAAGTCAGGTGCAACTTACCCTTCGTGACCAACTGGGATGCAGCCTGTAAAGAGCCAATGGCATCTTAAATGCTAAATCAAAAGGTTCTGGGCATAAAATAGTCCCTTCTGCCCTGATCTAGCAGAAATTAGTCATTAAATTAGTACTTTTTCAGTATCAAAACAATCAGTCTTTAATGATGTCCCTCTTTTATAGTTATGAACTTCTATAATTGCCCAGATTTAATTTCTCTTTTAAACAGTTGGAACATATAAACATTTTCCATAGCAGTTGCCAGGGCAGCAGGAGAGATGCTAAAACGTGCTGTGCCTCAGTACAAGGCCTCATACTCACACTACATTGTGTCCTAGCAACAACTAAAGGAATCTGACGAGAGACTGTTTACTGGTGCATTTAATCTAAAAATTGTTTCAAAATTCATTTATGTAAGCACCGTGTCAAGCCAGTGTTCACAATAGCAATGTGTTTTAATGACCATTGATTTAGCTTTTGGAATATCTGGCTACAAAAAAAAATGAACGTTTCCTTGTACAGAAATATTAAGATGCTACTTTTGACACTAAAGATTGAAGATGATTAATACTATACACTACTAATTTAAGTCAGAGCACTTCTGTGACACTTAATGAGCCAAAATTGGATCCTCAAGATGATTGCCGCAGTCTTGAGCTGGATAAATTCAGAACGAATTCAAACATTCCCACACTGTTTGCATTAATATGCAAACAGGCATCTTATCACACGCAGAGCGCTGTATAAATCCAACTATCTGTTGACTACCGCTGAGTGCATACATGGGAAATGCAAAATCTGATTTGAGATTAAACTCGTTGCTTTCCATTTCCCGTCTCTAGTGCCAAAATATTCGCACGATTCCAGGTCGGTGAACCAGACTTCTGTAAAAAGAAGCGACATTAAAATATTGGTTTCTGGAAGCAGCGTTAAGTTCGTACAAGGATAATATAAAGCTGCACTAGTAATCCATGCATCTGGTGATCATTTATGAGAAAACATCTGTGTGTGAGGAAATTTGCTGTCATTTCTTTGGTGTAAAATCAAATGGGCCTTGCAGGCTGGGCTTTTTCATTATTTTGCACATAAACAGTGAACTGTTTGGGTGAGAAAAGTCTTGAACAGACAATAAAGCGCAGTTATACGATCTGCCCATTACGCTTTAACGAGCCCCAATATGACAGAATTTTCAGAACATCCCACACCAGTTTATACCCTGCTGTCCCAATTAAAACAGCAACAACTTCTGATGCCAAATATTTTTGTTCGTTTCGAGTGACGCAGATGCAAACACTTCATGTTTTACATTTACTCCTGAAATCACCCCAAGAATTTTTTTTTAATACATATTCATGCAATTGTTGTGAGTGATTCATCTTGGCATGTTAATCCAGGGACTAACCTTCGGTCTCTAACAGGCACGACATTTAATCAGGGTTAAATGTTAAACAATAAATACGTGTGTGTGTGTGTGTGTATATATACATACATATATATATATACATATATATACATACATATACATACATACATACATACATATACATACATACATACATATACATACATACATACATACATACATACATACATACATATATATACATACATACATACATATATATACATACATACATACATATATATACATACATACATACATACATATATATACATACATACATACATACATATATATACATACATACATACATACATACATATATATACATACATACATATATATACATACATACATACATACATATATATACATACATACATACATACATATACATACATACATATATATATATATATATATACATATACACACACACATTATATACTACCTCAAGATCAAATTGCTAACGCTAGTTAAGTGGTAGCTAATAGTCAACCCCACATCACACACAGAATAGAGTTCTTTGTGCCTTTTCTTGAGCAGTCTGAATGGCTATGACAAGTCTGTAACGTCTTAAATGAACATTAACAGACAGTAGCCTATCTGATGGATCTGTGAATTTATTGTTAAATAATGTTAATCCATCAAAAAAAGAAAAGAAAACGACGACTTCAATGCGTAAACAAACCTGCTTGACCATGCATAGTATTAGGATTTATTAACATTTTATTTTGAATTAATAAATTATTATATTAAATTAGTAAATTTATTAAGTCATTCTATAAACTATAGGCGATGCTGTCTAGTGTCTTTATGTGGTGTAGACAGCATTCAAATTAGGTTTATCATGAATAATCGTTACATAAAATAAAATAAGCCCACAAAAAAAAAAATTTTTATCCATCCCACAGTCTTGTAAGTACTTTAACTGATTGTCTTTTGCCCATAGTATTTGTATATTATTATTATTAGATTATTGGTAATATTTTTAATATTTTGTAATATACTCAAATACAAAATACTGAGAAAAAGGTCCACTTTTTAAAAAAAGGAACCCCCTCTTGCACTAGGCTGTCTACGGGCCTGATAATCATATTTTACTGATATTCGACTTTATAGTTGAAATGGCCAGCGACACCCAGGGGGACATTTTAATGGTAGCCAGTTTATGCATGTTTAAAATAACATCAATAGTAGTAAAAAAATGAATTCCACACTTGAGAAAGTTTAGCACACCTACCCAAGATCCCTTCAACTCCGTGTGAATGTCATTAAACTCCAGAGTGTCTCCCATCTGTTAAACAAACATCAACAATCAATGAGTTGCAGTTACTGACATTAGAATTTAACGTTATCTCCGTCTGAAGATTTTACCTCACTTCTATATTAACGTTATACTAGTTGAATTATCACTAATCACACTTATCTCCATCTTCATGGTTTTAAAATAAGTTGTAGGACACCGGTTGTAAGCTCCCTACACAATCCGCGTTTTATTCATCAGGGGCTGTAGGGGTTGTATTATAGAGAGTATTTTGTGATTCCAAAGTGCTAATCGCGCAACAAAATGCTGTTTAAATAACGTTAGATGAGTTAAGCAGGTTTAGGAACACGGCCGCACGTGCAGTGAGCGTGATTCCTTTACCTTCAATAGTGAACAATACAAACTTATTTTGACACTTACTTTGGGTGAAGAGCGCCTTATAAATAACAATAATCGTGTTTCCCGGAGGAGGATATATTTGAGGTAAACACAGAAACAACAGCGACCAAGCTCTTCTATTCCCCAGTTTCCCGCGTCAAACCTCCGGGTTCTGAAAACAATGAACCGGAAAGAGTGTTGAAGGGTCACGCGTTTCCATGACACAGCGAGCACGTTTCCTGTTGTTTGTTGTTTGCGGTTGGCAGTAAACCTTAAGGTGCATACCGCCACCTACTGTACTGGAGTGTGGGTCTAACTCCCATTTATAAAAAAAAAAGAGAGAGGGGAATTTTCTATACATATTAATTAGATTCTGTTAATTAAACCAGTTATTCTCAAATAATTTAATACACTTTAATTATTATGACCATGATTATTATGTCTGCAATATTAATTCCTACTAGTCCTTGTTCCCTAAGTTTCTTCCTTTTATATTTCTATATATAATATTGTACATTTGACAATGGTCACATAAGCCAGTTGGATGTTTCCCTATTAGGTGTAATGATTTATTCAATCCTGTGTGTCCCATTCTTAATCGCGTAATTATACCTTCAGTTTTATTATTTCCTTTACACATCCATCTATTTCCTACTTTCTTTTGAATTCTATAATTTCTAAATATTCTTTTACTTCAGATTTACTGGATTTCCAGTATTTCATATATATCACATGCCTCTTTGGCTAAAGCATCTGCAGTTTCATTTCCTTTAACTCCTATTATATGAGCTAGAACCCACATGAATATTATTATTGCATTTACCCTCTAAATAAGTCTAAATAAAATTTCATATATTTCATAGATGCAGTCCTGCCTATACTGTGATGATAATTTAATTGACATTACTGTAATGCTGAACTGGAGTCTGAGCATGTAACTGCTTTCTTCGATCCACTTTCCTCCATCCAGTACAAAGCAGCAGTGTAAATTACTTTTAAAAAAGTAATTAGTTATAGTTACTTATCACAAATAGTAACTGAGTTAGTAACTGAGTTACAGCCTTATAAAAGTAACTAATTGTCAGGGAAAGAAACTATTGCGTTACTAGAAAAAAAAAAGAAAGAAAAAAAAAATCAAATGACAAACTTGGATGTTCCCAATATTAAATGTTAAATTAATGAAACTAACTGGTGGTGGTGCTTGTTTATCATTTAATGTTTCCAAAAAAATGGGGCAAAGAATTGTAAGATAACAAAACTACTACGAATTCTACTACTAATAACAAACTAAAACGCACTAAGTATTAATGAGCTGAAGGGTTCATGAATATTAATCACCTAGTATGCGTTCGCTCGAATTGATTTGCTGAAATCAAAACAGGGACAATAAAAGGTGAGCGCCAGCCAATAAGATTGTCATTATCGCATTAGTCCCGCCCACTACCAGAGAAACCGGCAGTTCTTAAAAGTAGACGTTTTAATGATCATTTTAATAATGAAATCCGTTATTTTGACAGGAAAACACAACTAAGAATATCGCTTGCATGTAGCGCGTCAAGTCTGCATGTTATGAAAGACTCTTGCTCTTCATCTTTGTAAAGAACCCGTGCGTCTTCAGAGTTTATGGTACGTCAAATACAGCTACACTGTGCGTCCATTGAGATGGAAGAATGCTAATGCTAATAATATTATGATAAATTATAGTAACGTCACATTTTATTGTCAGTAACGGTAACGGCGTGGTAACGGGGGAAACAGTAATTCGTTTTATTACTCATTACTAAAAAAGAAAGCAGTTAGTAACGCTGTTTATTTAAACGTCGTTATTACCATCACTGATTACCAGAAAGTATGAACTCGTGAAATATATATTTGGAGTGTACCGGAACATTTATTACGGATCGGCATGTATCTCAGTTTTAACATCACAGTTATATATATACACACACATACATATATTCACATACTATCTTTTTAAATCCAGAAACAAAATTAGGATCTCTGCTGTAAAAGTGTCTCACATGTGGTTGATGGTGCTGGTGACTGACACAGCACTGCCATCTGCTGCCAACACTGAGACATGCGTGGTGCCGAAGCGATCAACTGACGGTGTGACGTTGTAGTAAGAGGCGTTGTGTGTGGAGCCATCAGTGATCAAAGCCCTGATAGCATCAATGAACTTCTCATCTTTGATGTACTCCATCTGCATTCACAGGGCACAAGAAAAGCTTGAGTGCATTTTAGTATACTTCCCAGACAAATGAATTCAGTTTAGTCTCATTATTATTTACATTTTTTTGTTTTTAAGCAAGCGTGGCATAAATAATGATGTTCGTAAATCAAATGAAATCTCTTTGAATGCATACTTCATTAACAAATATTCAGATTTCATTTCAAACATTAATCGCTTGCATTTGTGTGGCCTTCATAAGAAATAACATCCGGCCTTTCATATTGTTTACTCATCCCTGCACTTGACGTCTAGTGATATTATGCTTACTACTGCCAAAAATAGCAAATACAACATAATAAAGCACATGAGAAACTCTGCTGTTGTGTAATTTTCAAATTAATGTTCCAGGCAGAAAATGAAGGCATTTCGATTTTTTTTTTTTTTTTACATAAACCCAAGCACCGCAGTATGTTAAATGAAGTTTTACCCATACATTTTTTCTGGAGTTGAATTCGGGGTCTTTGAGGTTGTGCTTTTGTCCGTTTGCAAACTTAACGGCCTCAAGGAACCGATGCAAATTCAAGTTTTTCTGGTCCCCTTTGTTGGAGGCGGGAGAAAGTCTGAAACCTAAGGGAGGTTTAATATTTTTAAGTAATGACTGCTTCAGTATAGCAGGCAGGCAACGTTGATAGTCTTGTGATCTACTCCTACCGTGCATTAGTTTGAGGATAAAGCTGAGTATCGCTCCCCCTGCTGGTGGAGGAGGGAAGTGCATCTTGTAATCACCAAGTTGGACTGTCCACGCATCACTGACCCTGACCTGAAAATCTCTCAGATCTTCTAATGATAATGTTCCATCTGGAAAAAACAAAAGCAAACGGTGTAAACAAGCACACCTGCCAAAAAACTGTGTATTCTGGAAGCACTACATCTGTTGCGATTACAGCGACTGCTGTTTATATACAAACAGTTCATACTTCTATCTTGTACATCCTGTATTAAGTCCTTGGCGATTTGTCCAGTGTAAAAGGCATCAGCTCCTTCTTTGGAGATGGTTTCCATGGTTTTTGCCAGCTGAGGGTACTTGAGGGTGTCCATTAAGCTAAGATCTGTCTTGCTCTTGTAGAAAAATTTACTATACAAAGAAATAAGCTTATATTTCATCCCAAAATTGTAACAATAGAAAAATAAATTAACAAATAAAAAGTATCAACTGTTTAAAAAAACATTATTATATATATACACACACACACACACATATTTAGTGAGTTACAGTCTATAATCACAGTAGACAAACTTTGTTGCTTTGATTCATGCAGCAGAAAGTTTCTTATTACACAACAATGAACGAGGTCTTATGTTTCTTGTGGTCTGCCTGCGGCTAATTCACAACCTACTTCTTTGACATTGATCGTTAAGAAAGCTCGTCGAGGTTCGTCATACTTGTGCTCTTAAATAAACGATTACACTGAAACGTCAGTCAAAATAAACACTATAGTGTACATGACAGTATGTATGTGTTTGTTTAGAAGAGATGCATTACCTGAGTTCAGTGTCTTTAATCAGATTTTTAATTAAATAGTGCTTCAAGAAACCAGCGAGGTAGTCTGGCATAGGGAAGCCTTCTCGTGCCAGCTTGATGGAGGGCTCAAATAGTTTGGCCCAAGGCAGCTTTCCATACAACTGATGAGCTTTTTCATAGCCACGGAGTTCTCCTGGTACACCTATCCAGTGACTTCCTGTTAGACGCGTGGACAAAAAAAGCATAAAACAGCAGAAATAAAATTGAATTGAAAAGCTCATTTACTGTAATAATATTACACTATATTAGTGTATTAAACTTTTTTTTTAGGATTTTGTAGGTGTTTCTCAAGGTGTTTAATAGTTTAATATTAGGGTTAGGCGTTTATTTAAATCCCTAATCTTACGTATGAACAATAATGAAAGACAAATTGAAAGTCTTGAGTAAGAAAAGCACTGTACGCTGCCAAATCAGATTTTCTTTTTGTTTTGTTTTCAGTGGACATTACTGCATTACACAGAGCAACACAGCGAATTTTGCTCTTATCCAAGTTACATAAACTATTGCTTTTGGGAAAACAATCTCTTTCATCAAGGAATTGCATTCGCTTTTTTATGCTTGAACAGCGTGTGAACATTTAGGCAACCATACAAAATGTATCAGCAGTACAGAGTCTGGCATTCTGAGTAAATATATTTGGCAATAGTGACTTTAATCTGTCAACTTGACATTTTAACTGTCCAGGAAGTACAAAAAAAAACAAGCAAAACAAGTCCACTTAAGCACACAATTCCGTTTAAGAAAGAATTTCCCTATTCTTCACACAATGTCCCAGTGTACTTTTATATTTCCAAATGACATGCTTACGAAATCTAAAAAAAATGTGTCATCGTTTACTCATGTCACTTATTATTTTCCTTCTTCCATGACACACAAAAGCTGAGTGTTTCACACAATGAAACTAACTGAATGGTGATTCATAAAGCTAATCGGAAAAAAAGATCAAAATCTGCCATTTTCATCAATTTATTTCTTACTGGAAGAAAGAAAATAACGTGGGGTTGAATGCACAAGGTGAATGTTTGTGAACTGTTGGGTGCCTCAATAAGAGGCTAGTGAGAGTTAATTTACCCTGTGTTAATGTGAAAAGCTTTACCCAGGGGTGTAGCAGCCAACTTAAAAGTGTGGGGGGGGGCGTATAGTGATGTGATCCAAAGGTGTTCAAAAATATATAATAAATCCTAAATAGAAGTATAATGGGCATTTAACGGAAGCAATGCAATGAACTCGCACTGAATTCAGCGCAACTTGACGAGGTACACAGAAACAG
>JAUCMT010000088.1:7578033-7604211 GCA_032357475.1 Enteromius thamalakanensis
TGTGTAAATGTGGCCTAAGTAATGATAAACGATGGCTGCAGTGTTATGCTTTATGCAATGCTAAAGTTCATTATGTAGAGGTGGGCCCGATTCACTTACAAAAGCACTGTCCACGCTAGTTTTGTTTCAAGCTTTGAGTCTGTGGAGCGCTGTAGCTGTAGACCAATCATATAGGACTGCGCCATCTGACCAATCACAGTGAGGGCTCGCAGGAGGGAGGGGTTTACACAAACCGAGTCTTTGAACTGCGTTACACGAGTCGTTTACGAATCATTTATAAATGGGGTAAAATATAAATGGGGTCAAAAAGTGTTTTTGACCTTGCATACATGTAAACATGTTTTAAGACTCTCATAAAACAATATTAGCCACCTTTAAAATGGCATAATAGGGGCACTTTAAATTAGAATTTCATTCAATTACAAATGATAAGCACATGTGACCTGTTATAAATGGTAATATTTGTTTTCAACGTCCATAAAAGAGTCACTTTCTGACACGATAGGAATCCAATCGAGGCGTGAGTTCTTTCATCAAACCTTTATTAACTGACAGCAGCTTTGCTCGGAGAGCGGAGCATTTGAATCGCGCACAGAACACAAAACTGACAAGAGCGGCTCCGGCAGAAAACTGACAAGATCTAATAAAACTTTCAGATGACACGCTGCTAATTTCTCCATCACTATAAGTTACTCAAAACACACATAAAAACTCCCGCTAGATGTGCGTCTGTGCAGCAGAGCAGTTCTCTTTAGCAGTGTGTGACGAGTCACTCCCTGTGTTAGGACTCTAAACTGGATTCTGCTGCTGTGGCCAATAAAATGCGATTTTTCTTAGTCAACACAATTTTATATAGACTATGAGTAGGTAAAATACTGAAATCAATAAAATGACCTTTTAAACCATTTAACTGATTCATATCGGCCAGTTAACGGTTAAAATGAGCATCCCTACTTTATAGATTTCACATTCTTGTAATTGCATGGAAAAAAGCCACTAGTACCCAAATCAAAATGAGATCTCGTGTGCTACATGAAAGTGAATTATCACTTTAGTTTTACAATTAACTATCCCACTAAGAATTAGTTGTCGATAATGCTCTACGGCTACTGGCTTTAGATTTGGCCCAATCCAAGCTAAAATGCTTTGAGGCTTGAGGGAAAACCATAAGCAAGAGCAGAAATAAACTAGAGAGAGACAACTGACAGCCAGGATGAGGCATAGCTTGTGGGAGAGTTGCGAGAGATCGGACTGTTAACCCTAAGGACCAAATCTTACAGTGAATAAAAGCATATTGACTTAAAAAGCTTAAATCTCAACCGTTTTTAAATCCTCACGCTTGGATTCCAGCAAACGTTTATCTGCACTGCAAATAACTTTATCTGTGCCCACGTGGTCTGATATTCGGTATGAAATAAAACCGTATCGACCACCCACTTTTGAGAGTGAGACGTTGCATTTAATGCGCCGAGACATCTCTTCTGATGGAGGAGCTTTCAGGAGGGCTAAACAACTGTGCCGATGGAATATAATACAGACAGAAACCCCTGACGGTAAAAGAGAGGACAACCCATTTTCAGCCTGCCTATAAATATCCACAGCAATTCCTTTCCCCTGAGCAAGAAAAGCAGAGGGAGGCCATGCAGTCTTGCGTTAGAGTGTTTTATGTGTAAGCGTAGGTAAGAGTGCAAGCATTCAGGGTTTAGCTAGTCGATCATGAATGTCAGCAAGACATACACACACAAATACAGTTATCTGTGCTTTTGTTTTAAATACGATCAGGCTTAGACCGTATTAAATGGTTAAGGTACTAATTGAAGCTATATCATGAAAGCACCATGTGTTAATGATAAATGCTAAAAAAAAAATGGAATCAACGACCCTGGGAATCTTAATGAACAGTTTTAATATTTATCACCACATGTCCACTACACAGTGGTAATGCTGCTAAACAGCTAAATCAACACACAACAAAAATTTCTACCTCGATTGGAGAGATAAAAAAGTCTTTGTCATTGTATTGGGCAAATCAGTGTGTTCTGTGAAGACATGGCAGGCCGGTTACTGAACCGTGTGAGGAGAAATGAGGATTTCTGCGCCTGGCTGACATGCCAATGTTTGCCTGTTACTGGCTCTTAAAAATGACGGTTTGGCTGCATGCAGTGAACGCAAGATCGGTTTCATTCTGAAAGGGCTAACACGACAGAACAAGACAAAGCCAGGTATTACAGGCAAAATAATCATGTGTTGCTACATGAATGAACAGTAACAAACTGAAGTAGTAATACACTTAACTCTACAAACCTGATTTTCTTGACCTGAATGTATTAAAAAGGTCAGTTTTCTCCAAAGATGCACCATAAAATAAGTCTGAGTCTGTATCTAACAGTATAATATTATTCTCATCCTCCAATTCTCACTATCAACAAGTTGTCTATTAGCAAACCTATTAACCTTAGAAATACTTCAAACATCTAAACTTTATTCTTACACACATCTCTCTCACAAACATAGATTTCTTTGTCTTTCGCAACACTCGCATTTTCCTTCCTGCTTCTCTCCCTCTCTTTTTCTCATTAGCCAATCTCATTATCTTCAGGTGATAAATGGCCCAAGGATTGGATGCGACTCTGAAGCAGAAAGAGAGTGAAGAGCTTTTGCCACCGTCAGGCCTAAGGGTCCTGAGACCTCACAGGAGCTCCTCAATCAGAGAACAACCAATCACATCCTCAGCAAAGACTGCTTAACAGGAAGCCAGCCACTGCTTGGCAGAGATGTGCAAAATTAACCTGTTAAAGGGATATTTTGAGTATTAGCCCTTGAACCAAACAAAAGCCTCCCAAATGCATCTGCTAATGTTTTGAGAAAAGCAAGTTAATGTGAGGTAAAAATGAATTTATATTTTCCCCACTCAGATTGTTTATCATCTTGCTCTAGGAATAATTTTGCACATGCAAATGGTTCTGCTATCGGTACTGCAGAAAAAAAAAACATTTTCCATTTATTGCTAAATAATCGTTACTTACCCTATTTTAACCTTTTCTAATTTGTGATAATATTATAGCTTAATAGAGAGACGATGGCGGAGAGAACCGAACAATCTAAAGCAGTGGTTTTCAATTGGTTTGGCCTTGGGACCCATATATATATATAGTTAGAGAATAAAAACAAAGCAAACTTATCCCTGTTCTCTCTTTAAATATTAAAAACACAACAAAAAGTACAGTTAAAGTGTGTAAGTGGTATCGATAAAAGTAGTAATACCGTTAAAACGATACCAATCACTAGTTGTAGAGGTATTGATGTGCTGGAGGTTCTTCCTCTCCTCTTTTGAAACCTGCACTCCTGTTCAGTTTACTGACTGTATCTTCTGTAGTGCATCTCTGCACCAGATGTTCTTGCAGTATGTTTTCCCTGCTCGGCTGCGCTCTTTGACAAGGGTGAGAGAGAGAGAGAGAGAGAGAGAGTGCAAAGTTGTGCCTATATTAATGTATTACAGCCAATTAGGTCAGTCTGCCCTTGAATGTGAGGTTTCATCAATAATAATGCTGTCATGGCAAATCTGACCTCTGACTGTGCTTCTATGGTCTGGATAAACGTCAGCTGAGTACCAAACAATTAAACATTATTAATAGCGTCTGTTGCATATCCTTGGTTTTACGGGACCTGATGGAGATCGGGTTATGATGATTTAAATTAAATTATACAAACAGTAAATGTAGTTTATTAAGTAATCATCCTAAGAGTTGAAATGAAGAAAAGTTGCTCGGTTTCTGCTCGTGTTTTGTTTTATTCACTCCATTAAACACAATGACCCTTCGCGAATGTGTCGATAGTCATTCAAGAGCTGTTCCTTCGCAATCGAAAAGGGGAGGCTACCTATATTTTTCTTCTTAATCAACTGCTACATTAACCTTGACACTATGCCATGTAACAACATCTCAGTTAATCTTTTCATCAACCTATTCAAATCTGGGTGGCCTGTTTGCAGCCGTTCAGCACAAAGCAACTTTTAAATTAGTATCGTAATTAATTTAAACTGCGCATATTCAAACAACAGCTGTACAATGGTTTGGGAACAGCTGCAAACATTTTTTTTCAGTCACTCTTTTGATTGCGTTTTATCAAAATGGTTCTCGGTAATGGCTTTCTGTTTGCGCACATGCACATTGGGAGCACTCTGTCTGATCCATGTGCGCATAGAGACAAAATTAAGAGTTTAAAGGTTCACAACATGCCATTGTGCGGTTAAGTAGTGATGCAACAATAAAGAGTGAGGTCACATTAGTGAAATTACATAGCCAATAAATGTGACCACACCTGTACTTCATATTCAGTGTTTTGAAATGTTGCCACTATAAACTATAAACAAAAACCCAGGTGCCCGAATTGCCCGGCTCTTACACATTCTCATCTATTTAAATGCTCCATCAGTGCCGCCTCTGGTGTGCAGGCACCTAACGGTCAATCAGAATATATTTGATGTGTAACAGTATACACGATGCCACCGAGCCAATAAGACAAATAGAAATGAAACGACTGACGAAATGTCCTGTTGCTTGCTGCTTGGGTAGGACAAAAGCTCACATTTACATGAAAGAGCTTCTATTGCATGTCACTTTATCACATCATGTCTGGCGTCATGGTGTGACAGTTCTACCTTCTTTCAAGCCATCTGTTTCTCATGCTTTTTCTCTCTTCAGTTCATAGCAGGGCGTGAAACTGTTGTCCCCGCGCCATGCAGTACAAACACTTCAACTCAAAGAGACAAACCTGACCTCAGGCCAGCCCGGGGATCTGTGTGTGTTTGTCTGTACTGTTCTCTCTCTCTCTCTCTCTCGCTGTGAGGACTTTGGGGGGATTTAGGGCCAGATGTGTTGACCAACACAAAGATGAACTCTGACAGCTGCTGCCCAGTGTTTCTCTCTCTCGCTTTTATCGTTTAATGCTGGGACCCACGTTTTCTTCTTTCCTATGACTACATAATTGCTTTATTATTGTTGACGGCATGGTATCATATAGTCTCTGCTTAAGGGACCTTTTTTATTGCAAAATAAATGGTATAATTACCATGGGCAAAAACCATGCCTGGCATACCACGATACAAGACATTAGCCAATCAAAACAGCCATTTGGGATTCAGTAACCTCTCTGATTGGTTGATCTAGATTTGACTAGGGTTGGGTGATATATTAATTCATGTGCGTCACATTTCGATTCATTTGCGATACTAAACTCGATATTTCGTAGCTTGATCAACGGCTCTGTTTATTAACTGCCGCTCCATTTGAAAACAGGTAATGGAAGTTTACAACTAATCAAAGAACCGCCCAGCCCTAGTTTTGACCTTATGACAGATAAATGACTAATTTGAATCCATACTAAGTATCCAGAATGATAAAAGAGTTGAATTTAACTCGAAAAATGCATTGAAAGGAGGGATGGCACTCACCAGTTTTGTTCTTAACATATTCCATGAGCAATTTTCATGTAATATAAAGTTATACTATAGAGCTATGGACAGAATAACATTTTTTTTGTTTTTGTTTTTTTGCATTTGCTTGCATACAGATTTCAAAAATATGCCATTTGTTTACTTTATAGAACCAGTAGCTTTTCAACTTTGTTACCATGCCTTTTTTGACACTGTGAGCTGTCCCTTTGAGAGAAATGTGACTTCATGTGCCATGCCTAATTTCTTTTCCTCATTCATTCCCCCCCTCACTCCCTTGGCCAGATGGAGGCTTATTTTTGCGCCATGGTGAGCTATTTCCAGCTGCGTGGTGGTGTCAGCCGTTTTAGGAGCACTCACAAGGATGTGGAGAGGGAGGAGTTATGTCAGCAGCTCAATGAGTCATCCTTACTCCCACTGTATGTGTGTGTGAGGGGAGGGGACTGCAGGGGAAATGTTGACATCTGGGTTTAAAGCCGAAGACGCCATACCCCCCCTCCCCATCTTCCCTGCAGAAATAGCAATATATAATGTATCGGTCATTGAATGACTCTTCCGTGTCATTTGCGGTCACCTTGCGGAATGCATTCATGCTCAGTGTGTGTTCAGCATTTAATTCGTCTGATGCCACATAGTGTCTTTTCATAGTTTGTGTATCTGCTGTGCCTGTTTGCTGAAGGCATGTGTTTGTGTGTGTGTGTGTGTGTGTGTGTCCTGTGGCCTCTGTCTGGGGGTCACTGTATGGTTCCATGGCTCATCTCACACTTGGTTGGTCAGGCTTTTCTTGCAGACGACTCTGCTTTGCCCCAGGATCGCTTGACTCTGGGAATTCTAGCGAACTTCCTTCCAATCATTTGAGAGTAATGACCCATGGATGTTGTAAACCGGAATTTTATTTCTTTTAATGGAATGTTCTGGGTTCAATACAAGTTAAGCGTGACTCACATGGGTGCCCTAGGCAAGGTCAGACACAAGGTGCCACATTCAAACAAAACACATGTTAAGAAAACTAATATATTTACTGTCACTTTTGTAGGTATACAGAATTTAGTTTTTTATTATAAGTAATTTTGTTATTTAAAAGTATTTATATATTATTTAAAATACTACCAGTGACCAAACCAACATATTATAATTATTTCTTAAGGATCATGTGGCACTAAAAACTGCAAAATAAATTACATGTTAAAATATATGAAATTGGAATATATTGAAATATTAACTCTAAATTGTAATATTGTTTAACAATATTACTGTTTTATAGAATTTAGTTTTATAGAATTTAGCTGAAATCAATTAATTGCAGCAGCAAAAGTATTACCAACCCCAAAGTTTTAAATAGTAATGAATTTAACACTATATATTTAATTTAACACCGTTTAATGCATGTCTCATCATCTTCGGCCCATTGCTCCTTCCTGCAGCATGCATATATGTAGTTCATTTGTTTATATGTAGACATAACTTTAGCCATATTTATTTTGATACCTCTGCTTTCAAAGATCATCTCAATTGTTTTCTCCTTTTGCGTCTCATTCTGTGTGTGTCTCTCTCTCTCTGTTCTCCACTTATTTAGTTTCTCCATGCAGCGCTGTTGTTCGTCACTGCTGATTTATTTTAAGAGGGCATTGTAATTTCGGTTTTAAATGCTGATTATTTTTCTAAGGCACCTGTGATGCAGCTGTATAAGTTTAAAGTGCTCATTGCGACTCTCATGACTTATGCTGAGGGTCATAATACTCTATTCCCGGCTGTCGTGCGAGACTTATGCGATTTTGTGAGAGAGGCTGAAAGGTTTTCACCTCAGTTATCCCCGTGACATGCACCAATCATTATTTGGTACTTACAAATTAATTTTTTTCCTGTTTTTTTTTTTATAGAACATAATTTTTTTTTTCTGCAGTACCGATAGCAGAACTGTTGACGTCAGAACTTATAGATACTTCGGCCTTTTATAATTTAGCACCGGTACCTATAAGGAACAGAGTTTTTGTACCCATCCCTATCTACAACATGGCTGTGCCGGTGCTGCCGTCTCAGCATATAAAAGGCAGAAGGCAAAATCCGAATCCTTTTTACTAAGATGGCTTTATCTGGTTGGCAGCATAAATGTATCCTCCTCAGCTTATAGTAAAACTGCCTCTGAGACAGCAAAGAAAAAAAAACTACCGTTAAAAAAAATAATAATAATAATTTATACAGAGGGAAAAAAATCATATTCACTAAATATGTATTTAAATATCTCTAAAGCTGATGTAAATTTGTCTTTAATATGATGTTATTGCATTGTGAAAGCTGGTCTGAAACTAGTTTTATTAGGAGTCTGTAGTTAAGTCGCTGATTGACTGTGGAGCGAGGCAGCTTCCATAGGTGTCAGACACATGCATGCAACAAAACACTGCCGGATGGTCACCATGGTATTATGATAATTACATCACACTGCTTGATACACAAGCTCCCTGCCATCTGATCTACCTTCTGCAGCATGAAAAGACTGTAATAAAATGGGATTTACAGTTTTCTGAGGAAAATATAAGAGTTGCTTTGCTCTGAACAATTTAATAGTGGGTAATCAAGGGTACTTGCCAAGTCATTCTTATAAAGTTGCTGGTTAGAGGTCTTAACGAGATAGTTAAGAAAATGAAAATGCTGTCAATTTACTAACACTCATGTCATTCAAAACCCTCAAAAAATGAACTATATAATTAAAAAAAAAATTGTATTTTGAAAAATGTTGGACTTCTTTTACAGTCATCAATGTCTGAACAATAGGAAGGCGAGTAAGTGGCAGTTTTCATTTAAGGGTGAACTACACTTAAGTAAAACAGTAACAACAATAAAACTTGACTGAAATGCTGAAAACTAAAAGGAACAGTCTGAAAACACACCATCTCATAAAAATGATTGCCATAAAAGATTCTAAGAATCCAAAAGATCAGTTTTCTCTTTGTCAAAATCAAGTTTTCATGTTTCATGTTAATCTTTCAAAAATCACCAACTAGTCAAAATACAACAAAAAGCTCTTTGGTTCGTCTCATACCTCCGAAGCACGTCTAAGATCTAAATACATTCGTAATCTTTATTGTTTTGTAATCATCTCTGATCTGATTAAAGCCATCTTTAAGCTGCCAGGATAGAAACACGCTGTGATCCGAATGCTCGCCACAGCCCGGTATCCATAGATACAGACCCACAGCTCTCTGTTTACATGTGCATGACAAATTGTGACTCTCTGAAAAGCCTCCTTTAAAAATAATCACAGACTTCATTAAAGATTTGAAACCTATTGCTGTATCTATCGAATATACAAGAACACAAAACTATTTTCCAGCAAAAATGAGCATGCAACTGCAGTGTTCTGTAATTTAAAGCCCTTTTTAATAAACTACATGTCTAATTTGCTAAATCAACACTGAAGCTCATTTTTTTTCAGCATGCCGAATCATTGTATCTTATTACAGGAGGTCAGGAGTCAGGAAGAGGGTGCTTAATTGTAGCGAGATATTCACACTCCAATTTTAACTGCTTTTAGCTTAATATACAGCTTTCAGATACAAACACACACACACTTAGCTAGACAAAGTACCCATTAAACATCATCTCTCATTAACAGCCTTAATGGGCGTGAATAAGAATGGACAAGCACATTTCTGAGTGTTTGAAAACCGCAAAAATGTGTGTGTGCAGACGCAGCCCCGCCGAATGATGCCTCCATATTAATTTGTTAACATCTAGCAAATCAAAAGTGAGCATTTGAGAATTGCTTTGGATTGAGTGGACGCATATGACATTAATAGATGAGGAAGAGAGATTCGGTGAGAGCGTGTGCTCATTACGGGAGTAGATCTATAGGGCTTTTGGCTGCAGTGCAGCACTGGTGTGTCAGAGCGAGTGGAGGGGAGGGGGGCCGATGGGCTTCTGTCTCTAGCTCCCCCTGGTGTCCACTAAACACACCGCTCTGAGATCTGAGAATGAAAGATGCATGAAGGGAGGAGATCGGCGCTTTTAAGAGATGGAGGGGAGAGAAAACCTTCACATCAGCACTTTGCAAACAGTGTAACAGACAGCCGGCACCCTGTGGATTCAGTAATGGCCTTAGTGACAGGGATATCCAAGGACAGACATGCATTAACTCGTACCTCGCCTTCAAGCCTCGGGGGCCTGATGCTGGACAGGTGGATGGTCTTATACTCCCCAGAGTTCAGCTTTACCACAACGGCATCTGCATTCACGACTTGCATCACCTGTACGGAAGAGGGGGAAAAAAAACAACTCAGTAATGCAGAGAAAGAGAAAGGTCAGCTAGTTAACGAAGAATTTTGGCTTGCAGCAGGTTTGACATTATGATATTTGGTAATTAGGCAATCAAGAACCGATGACATTTGATACTATTGACATCCAAACTCCACAAGCAAATACATGTTTTAATATTTCATTGTCCAAAACTAATGCTTTTTGTCCAAACATAATTTTTTTTTAAAGGAGACCTATTATTCCCCCATTTTACAATATCTAATACAAGTATCCGATGTCTCCAGAATGTTTCTATAAAAAGTTTCAGCTAAAAATACCCCACAGATCCTTTATTATATAATATTAAAAATGCCTATTATGAGTTTTTGTGCATGTCTCTTTAAACGCAAATGAGCTGCTGCTCCCCATCCCCTTCTCCAGTATAGGGCTGTGGCTTTAGAGGTTGTACCTCAGATCTCTGCCCCAAAGCATCCGTTTGGTTTTGATCATCACGTCTATCATGTTGACGTGGGTGGAAACTTGCAGATTAAGGGGGTGGTAATATTATATTAAGTTTTCTTTTTATGTTAAGTGTTTCCAAGCTTACAGAGAAAGACCTACCAGAAAGAAAGAAAAAAAAATTTCATGTCTTTTTGGTTTGGCAGATGCACCCAGGATCTGATTTTAAAGATCCAGATCTGATTATCTAAAAAAAGTCAGTTATTTGTTACATGTCACCTTTAATGTCAGAAAAGAAGATTGTTCCACAACAAAATAAAACAAGAAGTTTTCAATTATAAAAGTTCTATTTTTGTTATTCTGTATCATCTAACATCATCTCCAACACTGGATTTGAACAGACTGAAAAGTTTACAGCCAGTGGACAACACAAGATACATCTGTACCTGTGTGATAGGTACAAACTCCATGGCAGCAGGTGGCAGGAGCCATTAATTCAAATCAATGACAAAAACTGGGATGACAGTCATTTAACCACGGCTTTAAGAGAAACAGTTTGAAATTGAAGTAAAGTCATTTATGGCCAGGTATGGTGGAATTTGTGCTCTGCATTTTACCCATTTTACACACAGCCATTGCAGCAGCGCCCGGGGAGCAATTGGGGGAACGGTGCTCAAGGGTCGTGGTATTAAGGGTGGAGAGAGTGTTGGGAATTCACTCCCCCCACCCACAATGCCTGCCAGACCTGGGACTCGAACCACACGTACCACATTCAACAAAGTAGAAATTCTTCACACAAGGTACCCATTTTAACTCATTTTTTATTTAAGACTATGATGTATTCAGCCTGTTTATTCTTTAAATATTTATCAATTGCCCCAATATTAAGGCGTCATGTTGAGAGAGCGTAGGAGTAATTGTTAGAAAAAGAACGAGAGGTGGCGACCAAGTCACCGCTTCACCAGGAGAACGGGAGAGACTCACTTGTTGCCAGAGAAACGTTACCGTACCCAGCCACGAGCCTTCTGCGGTACAAATGCAAACAGCTGCAAACAAAACACTTCTCCCACACTCTGTTCTCAAAAGAACAACCCTCCTCTCTCAGATTCTCTCATCCTACCACCATTACCTCACCATTTCACTCATACAAGACAATGAAAGCGAGCCGACGGGGAATACAAAGGATCTGAGAGAAAGAGAGGGCGGGAACGGTCCATCATTTTGTTTAGACGAGAAGGAACAGGAAGAGGATTAAATTGAGTACTTACAATGGTGTCAAAGCATTTGTTTAGTAACAGATATATTAAAAATAAATTAAATAGCTAGCCTACATGGACGGTCATGGGGTTGATAAAAACCTCAATTTTGGCCAAATGCACAACAATGTAACTAAATAAAGAAATGTTTTTCGGGATTATAGTTTTTGAACATGTATTTATTCTTGATGACAACTTGGATTTTTCATTGGCTGATGACTTCACAGAGAGAAAAGACGAGCAATGTGAAGAGACTCCTGAGGTTAAAACTGGCATGTGCCACCTTTGACATGCAGGTTTTGTGACAGAATCATGTTACCTTGGATCTGACCATGCGTTACATGTACAGCCCGCATTCGTTGTGCACAGGGCCCATCCGCACGAGACGACAAATGTCACAAAAGCGCTGACGTTTAGAACCACGTCTGAATAAATCATATCCATGTCATCTTATATGATCATCAACTTCGAGTTATTTAATAGAGGAGCCAGTGATGTGGAAGATGACTGGCGTTTGTGCGGGTCTGGGTAATGGATCAGATATAATCAGACCTGAACAGGCAGAGGAATGCCTCAAAAATACATGCATTATCTGATCTGAGCAAATGAAGACAAAATTACACTCTTCAGAGGGACATGAGCAGGAAAGAAGGATGATATGAGCAGAATTACATCACAGACTGACAAATCGCCTGGCTTTGAACTAAATCTTCAGAGTGGAAATTAAACAGATCACTTGCAAAAAATATTCGGCTGAATGCTCGGCAGAGATACGGCAGAGAACGTCATGGTTTATGTAGGTGTGTGTGTTCTTGTGTTCCGAAAAAAATACATCTTTTATTTTTTTGTGTGGTAGTAGCCAAGCAGAACTGGGAACAGTAAGGAGAACATTTTGCTGTTTCATTAGCAGTCACACATGCAAGGCACTTCACCACAAGCTGCCAACAGGGATCTACAGCCCAGATCCATGACTCACTCTGGTACTGCAGCTCACTGAACGTGACAGGGAGCCACTGCCACCTACAGACCGTGACGAGAACTACATCAAAAGGACACTGAGAAGTCGGAAAACATTTCAATATTTTCTCATTTTTATTTTCAGATGTATATCTTGATATCAGTGCAATATCTCACATAGTGTGTTTTTAGGTGCTATTATTCCTCATATTGGTTTAGCCTATTTGACATTAAGATTAAAACAAAATTAAAAAGTAGTAATAACACCACAGTAATAAGTAAGTTTAATACTTCTGACACACCATAGTGAATGATTTTCTTATTTACACTGTTCAAACCTTTAGGTTAAGTATGATTTTATGTCTTTGAAAGAAAGAAAAATATAAAATATATTTAATGCTATTTTTTTCCTTTGATGGAAAAGCTGGATTTTCTGCAGCCATCTCTCCACAAGATTTTGTATCATAATTCTTCAAAAATCATTCTAATATTTTAATGTTTTTTTTAAATAAAAATCAGTAAATCTTGTAAGCAGTGATAAATCCGTTGATATATAGAAAGTTCAAAAGAACAGATTTATTTTTTATACCGTAAATCTTCTGCAACAATATAGTTTTTACTTACCCTTCTGATCAATTTATCGTTTCATTGCTACTGTAAATAAAAGTATATTTAAAAAAAATCCCAAAGAGTTTCCAAACACCAAATACTCAATGAAAAATTAAATAAATATTCATTTTAATATTCAAATACTTAAATAAAACTGATTTACTTTGCACACAAAAACCAGTCTGTTGAAATGTTATAGTAAAAAGATACAATTTAATATGTTGTTATTAATATTATTATTACAAGTATATGATTAATAATGATTAATTTTGGAATGCATTCGAATTACAGGAAATGCAAACCAATTAAAACAGCTAGACCTGTATGCCAGGACACAGAAACGGCTTACAAATAACTTGCCATTCTGCTTTTGTCAGTAGCTTTTTTCTGTTGAGTCTCTCTCTCTCTCTCACACACACACACACTCACTCCCTTAAACACACACACGCTCACAATTTCAAAGTATATCTTCTTTCTCTCCCGGCTCAGAGAGATCTGAGGCAAGCTAAAGCTCATATAAATGTTTTATTCTTCACTTCTGGTATTTTCTGACTCAGGCAAAAACACACTTTTGTGTCTGCGGATTTTGAAACTAATTCTGTAAGCAGATTGCAGTGCAACACCTTTACATAACCAAAGGCCAAGCATGAATATTTTAAAGGTCTTGAAGTTCAGTGAAACAACCTTACTTTAAGAAACTTTCTGCAAAAGCAGTTGCTGACTTAGGAGAGAGCGCACAGTGTCAACATATCAAATTAAGACCAGGTGGCAGCAGTTTAAATAAAGTAAAAAAACATTACTGAAGTCGTAATATCAGCACAGCCACTGTATAAAGAAAAAAAAAAAAAGTAACCCAACCCAACAAAGTAACCTTAAATCTACGGTCAACGTGAAATAGCATAGACAGAACATAATGCAAGTCTAACTGAATGATGGCATAATTTGACGCCAACATGAAACCGATTTGGAGTGGTTTGGAAAAATGTGGAGTGTTGAATAAATCGTTTGGGAGTCGTTGGACATTCACTGCTCAAAAAAATAAAGGGAATACAATGGAACTTCAAGTAAATCACACTTCTGTGAAATCAAACTGCCCACTTAGCAACATCCTCCAGCACGACCAGTTTAGCAGTGGGTTAGTAATGGTGTAGGGTGGCATTTGTGTTCGCCAGAGGTAGCCTGACTGCCATTAGGTACCGAGATGAGATCCTCAGACCCCTTGGGTTCCTCAATGCTTGACAATGCTAGACCTCATGCGGTTCGAGTTTGTCAGCAGTTCCTGCAAGATGAAGGCATTGATACTAAGGATTGGCCCGCCTGTTCCCCAGACCTGAATCCAATTAAGCACATCTGGGACATCATGTCTTGCTCCATCCACCAACACCACATTGCACCACAGACTGTCCAGTTGGCAGATGCTTTAGTCCAGGTCTGGGAGGAGATCCCTCAGGAGACCATCCGTCACCTCATCAGGAGCATGCCCAGGCGTTGTAGGGAGGTCATACAGGCACGTGGAGGCCACACACACCACTGAGCCTCATTCTGACTTGTTTTAAGGACATTACATCAGAGTTGGATCAGCCTGTAGTGTGTTTTTCCACTTCAATTTTGAGAGAGACTCCAAATCCAGGCCTCCATGGGTTAATAAATTAGACTTTCATTGATAATTTTTGTGTGATTTTGTTGTCAGCACATTCAACTATGTAAAGAACAAAGTATTTGATAAGAATATTTCATTCATTCAGATATAGGTTGTTATTTAAGCGTTCCCTTTTATTTTTTTGAGCAGTGTCTAAAAGGTAAAAATAAATGAATTTTTTTGACCTTGCCATGTCAACCAAAGTAATCTTTCAGAACCCATAATAGGGGCACTTTATACGTTTTTTTTTACATGCGAGGAAAGCAAATAACCCCTAAAAAGGTATCGTTGTCTTATTCTTCCTCGTGCATTCTAGGCCAGGGATGCAAAAGCAGATATTCAGCTGTAATTTAGCAGGGGGAACGCTGAAGGATGCAGCTGAACAGAACCGCTGAGGCGGCCCAAGGCTGACTTTACAGAGTATGCAAAATGAAATGAAGCACCTGAGACCTGAAAGACCTGCCTCGCTGACAGACACAATAGAGAACAAGGCGTCAGGGAGACGAGTATGTCAACCGAAGTCAGCACTTAAATATTCTTGAGAAGCCTCTGTTGCAAAGGAGTTTGAAGATGGAGTGGAAACGGTCATTTGTTATCATGTCGGGACTCGGCTGGTGAAATGTCACGCTTATCTGGTCTGGAAGCGTCAACCTAAACTCTGTACACTTTATTTTTAGATGTTCTAAGCTGAAAAAAGCCTAATGTCTAGAGATCAAAGGTTTAGCTGTAGGGCTCGAGAGCAGAGTTTAGATCAACAGGTTTCAGTGACCTTCAGTGAGATGCATCAGAAGTGCTTTTGAAGAGTTCAGAACTGCCTTTTAATGGGGCTTTTCGTATTCATTTTACCATTCATTATTTTGACTTAATTTATTTAAAACAGATTTAATCAATAAATCTGGGACAAAGAAGCTGGACAAGTTAACATGTCATTGACCCCTGGGTTTAATGGATTCAAAAGTGGTTTAAAACAAAACTTACCTTTGCTACAAACTGTCTGTCCTTCTGGTCCAGATTTGCTGTGGGAGCAACATAGTCCTTCCAAATTCTCACTTTACGCTCTTTCGCTGATCTGCAGGGTTTTTGAGAGAGAGAGAGAGATAAGACATTTCACCAAAATGAAGCTCTGCATAAAGGACAGCAGCATATGCACTTAATTGGATTAAAGAAACAACCTTGTGTGATCCTATCATATTTCACTACAATTGTGTCTAATGCTACAGTAAGCCAGCAGGTGGGCATTAGGGCAGGTGTTTTTGAACGGCTGTGTGATAAGTTGCCACATTTGCTAAACTACTCTGCTGAAACATGAAATAAGAGCAGCCCAAGACAGTCTATACTATTTAACAAGCTGCCCAGTCTGATCCAACAGCTGAAATGTCAGGTGTATTTGAAATGTATAGTGAACTAGGGCTGACAACTGGCCGACTGACAAGCACTGACCGTTCTGCTGCTCTGAGCTTCTCGGCACCCTGGGTGTACACAGCCATGGACCAGTCCACACAACGTGCAAAGCCATCCTTCAACAGCAACTCTGTGATGTTGCCATTCTGTAATGACCACACACACAAACACATAAGAATATCAGAAAGTGGACAGGGGGAACCCTTAAGAGGCTTAGCTGGTATTATCAACAGAAAGAGAACACTGAAGTTATTGTGTATAATATTGTTCATGAGCAAAACATCCTCACACTTTGTCAGATATATCTCTGATTAATAAGAACTATGACATGAGAAGGCTTTATACCGGTGGTTTTACAGTGAGTTCATTAAATTTATCCATGATTCTTGGCACTGAAGGGCTTGTAGAATAAATATGTGCATACTATATTAAAGTCTGGACCTGTAGATCCTCCCACATTGCCACAGCCTATGTTACTGATTACAGCCTTGTGGTTATTTACTGCATTATACACAGTAGGGGTATCAAAAGTACCAGTATTTCAGTCAAGCTATTTGAATGCTTTATATTGTTGTTAAATATCCATGCACTTTGATCTGTAATCTATTTTTATTTTGTTCTACAGCTGGTAGAATTTCTTTATTCTTAAATGTTCTGACTGTTTACTTGTCTTGAATAATTGCTCGAGGGAACAATTGTTCACTTAAAAAAATAAATAAAACTACTTCTGATGTGGTATTCAAACTGGTTTGCTTCCTGTCCCTGAAGTATTTCGTCTTGACAGTCAAAGTCATTGAGGTGTATGTTAAAAAAACATGTATGCTGGCTGATAACTAAACACTGATGGTGACCCTATATATATTAAGTAATAAATTAATTGTTTGTCTCGTTTGAAAACGAAAAGTAACAAATTGTAGGCTATCAGGTTATAAAAAAAAAAATAAAAAACACAAACTTTAAAAAAATGAATTTCCCAGTATTGTTTGTCACTTTGAAAAACTGTAGGCTATCGTATCGTATCGTACAATGCAACCAAAACAAAAATAAAGCTACAAAAAAAAAAAGCAAACAAAAAACAAAAATAAATTGTTTGTCACTTTGAAAACAAAAAGCACCTGTAGGCTATCATGTACTCCAATCAACCCAAAATAATAAAAATCAAACAGCTACTTTCTCCCAGTATTGCTTGCCAGATTTTCAGATGAGAAAATCTCTCACACATTTGTTTTACATCAATATTAAATGCGTCTAGCCTAAATATGAAATAGAATGAGCACTCAAACAGCTCAAGAGGTTTACAATCCTGTTTAACTTCAGTTATTAGAAAAATCTATCAGAAAACACGTATGATGAGGCTTCATACCGGGTGCAAGATGGTACCCAGAATGACCTGGTTGGGACAGGACTCCAAAATGATCTGCACATCTCGTTGAAGAAGCCTCGACTCTGTGAAGAACTTTGCCTCTGCTGCAAAGGGCTCGGGGGTCTCGCTGCCATCTGCCTCCCGTTTAAACGTAGGGCACTGGAGACAGAGATTTTTTATAAACATATTCTCTGAAATCTACTGGGAAGTACAGGAAAAACCCCAGAAAACAAATCATTCATTTTTTACAAAGTAGTAAACCCTTTCCTGAAAAGCCTCTAAGTGAAAACTTCAGTTTGACCACACTTAATTTAGCACAGTTATGGAGCTCATTTTTTCATGATTAGCCAGATTAGGCAGTTAGCTGATCTACCGAATTCATGGAAGAAGTCTGGGTCTGAGAAATCCTAGAGGGAATATCTCAAGGCTACCTATCAAGAGATGAACTAATAAGAAAGTGAGGAATCCTGAGAAATATTGGTCTCAAGGGTTCTGCTGAAAGAAATTGGGTTTCAGTTATTCATAGCGTTACATAGAGAAGGACTGAAACTCACCTTGATTCCAGACAGCATGACTGTCACCAGATAGTGGTCGGGCAGGAGCAGCGCCCGTACCATGCAGCCATCACGCACATGTTCAATAATGGCTGTCAGAGTGTACATATAAAAAAAAAGAAAAAAGAAAAAGAAAGAAATTTAATGAAGTACAAACTTGAAAGTGTAATCTTGTTTCGGCTTCTGTTTCACACAATTAAATATAGTACTACTCAAAAGGGGTTAATGCACATGAACGCTTAAAAAATATATATATAAATATAAATTTATATTTATATATATATATATTTGGATTTATTTGATAGAAAATGCAATAAGAAAATGTTTAAATATTACAATTTAAAAAGTAACATTTCTATTTTAATACATTTTCAAATGCAATTTATTTTTGTGAAAGCAAGGCTGAATTTTCAGCAGCCATCACTCCAGTCACAGTGCTTCCAGAAATCAATCTACAGTAGTACACCAAATTGTTTTTTAAAAGTTGTGAAAACGTTTTTTTTTTTTTTTCAGGTAAAAAAATGCAAGCGTGTAAAAACAGAAATATTAAGTAACATAAATTATTGATCAGTTTTAATTCATAGATTATAATCTCACCAAACCTACTCTTTAGAATGGGTAGCGTGCAAAATTATACATCGCCACATTTGTGATAGAATGATGAATTACAGCACAAGGAACGCTCTCTTTAGCTATTGTAATAGTTACAACTAACACAATTCAGCATGTTAATTTGATTCTAACTTTGTTTCTCCAATTCAAATTGTCAGCCCACTTCACAGAAAGTTCACGTGGTGTCACAGCATGTGGGTAGCTGCCAGTATGTAAACAGGACTCTCCAGTTCTGCACGGGGCTCACTTTTGAAGAGAACAACAAATTGGCATGTTTAAAAATCACTTGGCATAACTGCACAGCGAGAGCTGTGAAATAATTTGATAAGAAGGTGAATCACAGCCACGCTGGTAAGGGTCATGTGGCCAAGTGTGTTTAAATTCAATATTACGAACAATGTCGCAACTTTGACTTCTGATTAGCATCTAATAAGCTTGTTAGTGAAGAGGGGAAACGGGGCACATTTCTATAGCATTTAATGACTCAGTTGTTCATTTGCAGTGAGCTGGCTAGCCCCTCTGATGGAGGTTAACTCTTCAGGGTTAGTATTCGGTTTAAAATGGAGCTGCGTGCAGAGCTGTGAAGAGAAAAAATGGTTTCTGGAAGAAGAGTGTGACATTACACACATTAATGCTCTCAATTCTACATGTGTGATTTCAGCTTTTGTCTGAAGCAGACGCACAGCAAAATTTTAGGGTGTTCTGGGTGAAAATAAAACGTTCTAGTACCTCTGATGAGGCTCACACCAGTGTTTATTTTGTAAAACAAATTTATTATTATGGTTCCATTTTATTTTCTGCAAGATAAAAATTTATATTAATTAATTAATTATTTGAAACGTACAAACAAAAACAAAAAACTAAAGTTAGTCCGTCTAATATGATCAAAAATGATTAAAAATCACAATTTTTAAGTTTATTATAATATTAATGATGGTCCACTTTCTCTTTGTAGATTGTTTAATTATTATTATAATTATAATTATTGTTATTATTATTTGGCAAAACAATAATATTAATATTAATTCATATGTATTTATTAACTACAATTTTATTGTTGTTTTAAAAAGAATTTTTATTAGTAAATTTGCACTCATGAATATAAAATGTGAACTTGATCTTAAATGCTAGTGATGGGTTTTTTCCCAGCATTGATGTGTACTGGCCCTCGAGAGTACAATGTGTGATCTACAAAGTTTATCACATCTCACCGTTGACTGGTTTCTGGTGGAGGGAGTCCACAAAGTTGCGAGGGTTCTCGATGGTATACTTCAGATCTCGAACAGTGTGTGAGCCTCCACCCTCAGACCACTGACCCTTTTTAGAAGCTTTGGCTTGGTCCTCCAAATCACACAGTCTAGCCTGATCAGGACTGAAACACACAGAAAGTCCAGTAAATATCAAAATCACAGACCAAAGAGTTTACAACGATAGTTTGAAGAGCTAAAAACCTCATTTTAGCCCTCCTTTCTATCCTCTCAAAACTTCAATGCACCGAGCAACAGATGTAGAGGTCTGAGGCCTTGATAAGCTCTTCAAATGAGTTTGTTCATTATCAAAAGGCAACACGTTTCAATTAATTCCTCTGTTGTTCTAAAAGCCATCTTTATCTTTAAGGGGAATTAAAGAGTCTGACCACGGCAGACACTCTTCAGATTTTTTAATAAGGCTCTATCAGTTTAAGTAGCGCTGGCCTTAATAATGAACAGACCTAAAGAGGCGAGACAGACAGAATGAACGAGAGAGAGATGAATCGGAATCTATGATGAAAACTTTCTTGTGTGTGTAAAAAAAACGTGGTGAAAGTCCATTAATTAAGGACCCGGTCTGACCAGTGACTCTGTCAATGATGTATCAGCCCTTTCCTTTAATGTCTAGGCTCAGACAACAAACAAAATTCTAGAATTAAATTATAGATTATGGGAGTTTTGATGGTGCGATGGCAGCGATTGAATATTAAAACATACAATGATAATTTAATTTTCAATTTATTCATGTCTCACTCAAACCAGATGAAAGGACAAGACTGAAAGTGTCTTTTAGACATACATCAGATAAAATGTGGACTAGTATGCATTCTGAATTTCTAACTGGTGTTTCTCTCTACTTAAATTATTTTAATGTATTTAAGCTTTGAATTTCGAAAAAGAAATTAATTATATATACACATATACAAATATATATATACACACACGCAAAACATGAACACCCAAACTTAAAAAAAAAGCCCAAGTAATATTGTAATTAGGTTTCAGTAATTTATTTCTTTAGTATTCATTTATTTTTATTTCAGTTTTAGTATTTAAACTCACGCTTATTAGTTGCCAAGGCAAAGTTTATACATTCGTCTTCATTTCAATTAATGGAAAATGTAGGGGTGGGCGATACATCCAAAATCTTCCATCATGGTAGAAGCAATTTTCTACCTTGTTAACGATATATGTCACGATATAGCAATTTGTAAATCTGAAAATGCATAAATAAAAATTCAAACAAACAATATTAATTTCATATAATATTTAAACTGAGAATTGCAGCAACACTTCAGGTAAAAAACAACCATACTGGGGTGCGTTTCCCAAACGTCGATGTAACTTGCTGATTAACCACCATAGTACAATGCATTGTTTTGAAAACAAACTAGCTAGTCAATGACCGTCTCCCCCAACACGGTCGCTTGAACCACGTTAGTTCAACATCATAGGGCCATTGTTAATGACGTCACGCATGTGGTGGAGGAATAATTATGGTATTTAACTGATTAGAGATCTCCAAAATGCTGCTGTATTGAACATGACAAATATTGAATAATTTACTATTTTTGTTTGATGTAATTTTGCTTTATTTGATCTTTGAATCATCACGGGTTCCTTCTTACATCATACTCCAGGGTTCCCATTTATGCACATGTGCACTTTTTAAAAGCAGGGTTTTATATTTTTATAAAGCGTTTTATAAAACGCATTCTATATTTAGATTGAATGGAAGATAAAGATAGTATGCATGTTAGTTTCCTTATTGTGTCCAAGAGCATATTTATTAAAGCTCATATCTTACTAACAAGAAACTATGCTTCTAACCACAGACCCAAAGATGTAGTTCTGACCACGTACGTTTGTGAGTGTTGGTCTGAACTATGCTTTCGGGAGACACCAAATCGTTGACCTACGCTGTTAACGACTGAACTTCCGACCAAAGTAAGCTAACCATGCTTTTTGATTAATGTTTTTTTTTAATTTAATTTTTTTTAATTGACAGTATACCAGTTTCCACCGCTTGCTGAAACAGTGCTCGTCTCATCACGTTCGTCTCATCTGTATCATTTTTTCTATACCAAAACCAATTCCACACCACAGATGATGCATCTTTTTTCTTTACAATCTCCTTGATCTTGATTTCGTCACATGTAAGTGAACTCACCGCTGCTGCACCGAAGGGTAAACAAGAGATCACGCGGCACTAGCAGATACTCCCTGAGGTTTGTCCAAAAAGTCGCTGTGTGTCGCTAGTCACTTTTTTGAACAAATGTCGTCAAGGGGGTCTGAAAAGTTGTAACACCACTTCATCCATTGACGAAGTGAATGTGTATTGCGATTTAGACGGTTATCTCTATCGGTTGACAAATTTCTACCGGTTAATCATGTTTTTTTATTTATTTTTTTTTATTTTTTTTTACAGTTTTAGTTAAGAACAACACTGTGCCCAACCTACTAAATTTGAAATCAATGACATCTAAATTTACAGTGCTTATAGAAAATCCTCATACCCTATAAAAACCTTTACCTTTTGTCTTAACTTGGAAAATAAAATAAATTAAGTGCAGTTAAGAGCTGGATGTACACATTGTAATTCTCATCAAGTAAAAATATAATTTAAATAAATTCCAGAGGATTAATCAATATGAATCCATGAAATGCCTGGTTTGGTAAAGTGATCAGCCCCTAGGAGTATAACATTATAAACTTGCTCGGGAGAAAGCAATCAACTTCTTTGTTAAACACCAGGTTAATTGTCCCATCTGACATCAGTAGTAGTAGTGTTGATTGCTTAAGAATAAAAAGAGTAATTTCTTGCGCTATGCAAAAACTTTTGGAAGAATCTGATACCTTCTGGCAGAAGGTGCTAGGGTCTGATGAGACCAAAATTGACCTTTTTGGACTGAACTCATAACAAATGTTATGTTTGGTGAACAGCAAACACGGCAAACACATCACCCAAAACACACCATACCTACTATGAAGGATGGCAACATTATGTTGTGGGGGTGTTTCTCTTCAGCTGGAACTGGGCGATTGGTCAGGATTGAAGGGAAAATGGATGCTGCCAACTACATCAAAATTCTTGAGAAAAACCTGCGTCTGTCTACTAGACAACTAAAAATGGGCAGGTCATTCATTTTCCAACACGACAATGGCCCTACGCATACTGCCAAAACAGTGAAACGGCTCCAAGACAAGAAGGTGAATGTTCTTAAGTGGCCAAGCCAGAGCCATCACCTAAACCCGTTACAAAATCTGTGGATGGATTTGAAGAGAGCAGTCCATTGCCGCTCACCAAAGAATCTGACTGAACTCGAGTAATTCTGTAGGGAAGAATGGGCAAATATTCAAGGTGTGCAAAGCTGGTACAGACATATGCAAAAAGTCTTTAATTAAAGCAAAACGTGACTCAACTAAGTATTAAGTCAAGGGACTGATGACTTTTCCAACCCTGTTATTATAGTTTTTTTGTTTATTAATCATTTGAAGATCTGTTGTGTTTTTTTTCTTTCATTGGTTTGATGTTGTAAGATCAAAATTTGTAATTAAAGCTGGAACAAAGTTATTTGGAATGAGATTTGAATTCAGACTGTGTGACAAATATAGTAACTATTTCAAAGATGTATGATGATTTCCTATAGGCACTGTATGAGAGTATCCAGTGTACTTGCTTTGGGTTTAAATATTAAAAGCCATTAACCTAACCAAAAAAGAACTGATTTGTAATTAATCTGAATTCCATTCAAACTGGATTTTGTTTGCAGGTGGACTGATAAAAACCTGTACACATCAATTCCCAGCATTGGCATTGTAGTCAGTAAATTCTATGGACCCTTGAGAAAATGTCCAGTTTTATGTGTTATTATTCATCAGATGGTCAGTGAACAGACTGGGGGCGGCTCAAGGGAGACTAGTACACCGCCACATCTCATGGACAAAAACACAAAGCTCAAAATATTCAACCCAGCCATATGGGTTCATCGGTCCTCTTCTTCCAATATGCAAGATGACGAGACAGCTGTTAATACCAGACTCTTACTTAAAAACTCACTCATGTAGTAACCACCAAGGCTGGTAAAGCAAATGTCAAAGAAAAGTTTAAATGACAAGCCGAAAGCTCCAATTATCTAAGCCTTCATAAATTTTAACTACAGGAAATAAGGGGCTGCCAAATCTCAGCAGCCATCTTGAGCTGTCTTTGTCTAGTAAAGGTTTATTTTCCTTAATCTTTTCAAAAGACTGCGCGCAAGCGTGTCAGGGAGAGGAGTGGGCATCCTTCCCATCTCGGCTGTGCCTAATTGAGAGCTGGTGGGCAGAGCACGGCCCAGGTTTAAACACGACTCCTTTGGAGATTATAATAGCCGATCCAGTGGGCTGTGATGGGCCACAGCAGGCCCGGCTAATGAGAAGGCTGTTCAGGGGCTGTGGAGAGAACAGTGGGTCTAACACCACCGTCTCCTGTGGGGAAAATGAGCCTAAAGCAAACCGATTCCACTGGCAATTGTTCAGGGCCATTTCACAGAGCGGCCCGCATACGCATCATTAAGTCCCAAAAGCTTAGGACAATATTACATCGCTTGTAGCCAGAGGAAGAAGGACGGATAGACAGGACGTGTAATGAGGCGATATGGCCAGAAGAGGGAGTGAGAGAGATCAAATGGAGAAATATGAAAAGCAAAAAAGCCAGAGAATGCCTAAAGTAACTTCATCAAAAGACAAACACTGCCCCCTGCAGGACATATAATGTGTTTTTAAAATTAAAACATTATGATAACACAAATGATCTCAGTCGAAGCGGGGGAAAAAACAAATAGCCAGCATTGTAATGGTTTTGACAATAGGTGCAAGAACCGTACGGATACCAGTTGTTTGACGCTTCGGGGAAAAAAACTAAAACGGCAGGGTTCTTACTTGTTTCCTCTGATGCCTTCTCTGCGAACTGTGGCAAGACCTTCGGACACCAGGGACTCTGCGATGTTTTCTCCTGAGGTATCTTTGGAGAGATCAAGTGTGTTACTATAACAACACTACAATAAGCACACGCATTTCAGATCAGCACCGTCGCAATGAGAATCTTTACGGTGAACATAAACACCACTCACCTTTCCCTAGGTAGACAATGCCATACTCCCTGCCTTGAGGGGTTTTATTCTCCACGGTGAAGCAGACTTCTTTGCCAATTACCTTCTTGCGCAAAAACTCTCGTGCCTGGAAAGCCCATGGCTGCAAAAGACACACACACAGCTATTTACAGCCATTTAGCACTGGAGGATGTGCATTAGATACTAAAAAGAGTCTCTATTCACTCAAGAGAGAATGGAAGTGTCCGAACGAAAGTGTGTAAAAGTGATGAATTCAACGTTTAGAAAGATAATGGATTTATTACTAAGGAGAAACGTCTGATCTGAGTTGCTCCATTATACAAAGTGACTACCACTGCATTCGAGGTATCCATTTTACCAGTTCAATCACAAAGTACAGCAAAAATCTATATTACTGATAAAAGAAAGAAGAAAGAAGTTATGCAAATTGGTGTCTCTTGTTGGTAAAATAAGGTCTCATTTGATCAAATGAATTATTGCATTAACTACCATGGACCAATAATAAACAACACAACAAAAAATTAGTTCGGCAAGACATTTTTAAAACATTTTGCTTACTTGCCAGAATAGATCAGGTCTTATGAATATTAATCAACCTGTCTGCGTTCACTTATTTTCTCAAACCAAACGTGAATTGTAACAGGTGTTTGTGTGTAGGTTTTCACTCAATATAGAAGGAACTGGTTCCTGCTTGTTTTTGAATGAACTCAATTATTTGACAGGAAAATACAACAAAGAACACCATTTACATGTTGCATTTAAATTTTGTGTGGCTTGACGTTTGTCTTGCTCTCTTCCTCTTTGTAAGTGTTAGAGAAACAGAGTACTCTAAACAGAGCCACGGTGAGTTACGCTGCATCAAATACATGACACATCTATTGATGTCAATGAGAATACTGTGCTGTAATGACAGAGTCAAACTCAAACATTTAGTCTCAGTGTTTAAGCACAGAAAAGATAAAATATCCCTGCTAAATTATTCTTAGCCTCTAACTCAAACACTGGCAAGTGGAAACAATTTATTAGCCAGACATTTAGTCATCCAACATAAAATTTGTTGCATTTGCAACTGATTCTTTTTACTGTACATTTATTGGCCGTATTTTTAAATTACTGTAGTCCTATAATTTTAAACAACCATTTTATTTAATATAACTTTAACAATATATATATATATATATTAGTGCTGTCAACGGATTAAGCATGATTAATCACATCAAAATAAAAGTTTTTCTTTATATAATATATTTGTATGTACTGTGTATATTTATTAAGTATATAT
>JAUCMT010000088.1:7604311-7625139 GCA_032357475.1 Enteromius thamalakanensis
AGTGTAATGGTGCCTCATCACCGCCGCCGTTAAGAGGACTACGCGCGCCCCTCCTCGGGAGACCGGTCTCTTCCCCTGGTGCATGCAGGCTGGTGTCCTCGTGGGTCCGGGAAGGAGTGTTGGAGCAACGAGGAGCTGACGCGGGAGGAACGAGCCGTCTTCTACGGCGAGCCCCGAGGGGAGCGAGCAGCGAGAGGCACGATAGTTGCGGAGCCGCCCCAGCTAGGCCCTGACAGAAAGAGACGAGCCGCCGAGATGCGGGCAGCCGGACCCGAAGAAACTCCACTCCTTCCCGGAACCCCTTCCCCTCTGCACTGCCTGACCTTCACCGTACCCTAGCAGCACCAGTCCCCCTTTTATTTTGGACACTTTTATGCCCCCTGGACACTTTATTTTGATGTATTTATTTAATAAAAACATGACGTCACCCCCATTGTGTCTGTGTTGGCTCGCCGGCGACAATATATATATATATATATATACATGTAAAAAAAATAAAATATAAATATCACTGCATAAATGAGAAATTAAGAAAAGAAAGAAAGAAAAAGACTTTGAATCAACATGTCAAAAAACAATTCGAGGGCCATAAAGAGCAGCTCTGTTGATGTTTACCTCATCTGGTGTGTCCTTGGTGTCTGGCTGACCCTGAACTGCGCGACGGGCGAGAGCTCCGGCTCGGACGTTACTCAGGTTGATCTGTCGTTCTGGAGGGGGTCCTCCTCGTGGCTGACCCCTAACAATGACAGCACAACCAGACAAGACCTGCAAGGAAAAACAAATCAGTGTCAGTGCTTATATCAGAAACAGTTTATCATTCCAGTCTTGTCAATAATGATGAGAGTGGTATTTGCACTGGCATAGGCAATGCATGATGCAAACAATCAATCTGCAAGTCAAACACTAAAGACCTGAGGGATCTGATGGAGGCCACAATTCCTTTGGGACCTGCTTGTTTGTGTTTGGCCAACAGCTGAACAACTATTACACCCACTAACCACAGATAACATCAGTGAAACAATCACTACTGTGTTAATCACAGCATGAGGCCTCAGTTTTAGCAGCCCTAAAACACTCTGGGGGAGTTCTTGCCCCTCTGAGATCGATTATTTACAGCACCAATGTTTACAAGCTCGATGTTTTAATCATGCTCGATTTTTGCCTTAAGAACCCGTTTTTATAGATATCTAGGAGTGGCTTATCCAATCAGATGTCAGATCACAGGCGCTACTCCAAACTCCTAGACGCATTCTGCCTCTGTCCTGTTTGAAAGCATCTGAGAAATTGCACTGCTCATAATTAATTAAAACGACAGGCACTACTTGTTATCAGTGTTACGGTTGCACAGCCTATTTTCTTCTGGGTTTCATTTAAACTTAATAAACAACTAATAAAGAAAGTGGAGGCCAAAGAGTTCCCAAGATTTTTGCTAATTAAATGCCTGTCTTATATAGCTTTGATTTTGCCTAAACATGAAATAGCACTTTAAAATGAGCTGAGTACTTCCCAGTCTTGCTCAACTCCTTAAATTAAAGCATGGTGGATTCGGGAAATTCATGGATATTTTCCGCCCCAGACTGTGGTAACTGAGGCCTGTGAATTCCTCCATACAGTCAGTAATTAGGCAGGCCTTTTGCTCTCAATGCCTTTCTGAGGGAAAGAATGAACTCTTCCAAGTAGTAGGTGGATATTTTAGCCCCATGGAGCATGTATTGATTTAATCAAGCACCTAGAAATCTTAAAGATGGATTCAATCAATATTAAAGTAGTTAAACGCATCATAAGATATCATTTTATAGTGCCATTAGATAAGATAAATTAAATTGTTGTTATTAACTTTAGCTGCTTTTAATGTTTTGGCTAATAATAAGCTAGCATGATTTTAAAGTATTAACAATTGGCTGAAACTTTGGTTACCAGGATACATTAAGTGATTGTTTTATAACAATAGCAACTGAAATTATTAAAAACAAAAACCTAATGTAACTCATAATTAAGTTTAATAACACTTTACTTCCAGACCCTCTCGCTTTCCTCTCCTGAGTTTCTCCATGCTGACAGCTCTAGGTTGGCTAGACCTACGTGTCAGTTTCTCATATCAGCTCCCCCTTCACTCACCAGAGCAGACAAAGTAAACAGTCCAAAACTGCGGCGCCTTGCCTGGTTAGGGGGCCTGAGCAACCTGACCGCTCATCGTGTCTTACAGCAACACACTGTAAGCGCTAGAATACAACTCAACAAATCGCATGAGGCGCTCGAGCGGCTCCTCATGCGCACGCACGAGACATCACACGTCAGAACATACCTGAACTTTGAACTTAAGTTCAAATTTAAAAAGTGCAGTAATATACTATTCGTGTAGGTCATTTCAGATTATGACTTTGACAGGCTGCGCTGGATAAGCGAGTGAACAGGTGTTAATTTATTATTTCTCTGATTCAAAACTCTCGAAGGAACTATAAATGTGTAAAAATGACAGCGAACAATTAACTCTCTCACGCAAAAACGTTACTTGCATGCCGATAAATGTCACGCTTAGCATGATGGGGAAAAAACACCTGATATTTTTGACACTCTGCAACGCTTAAACGAATCGATTGAGCAAGTAAATGATTCAATAATCGCTCTCATTACGCACAAAACAATCACGAGCCGCCACCTACTGGCGTACAGTTCATAAGAGAATGAATCTTTCAGGGAACCGATTCAAAAGTATCGAGTCCCTAAATATTCCGTTAAAGCCTCAAACAAAGGTTTGTAGTTTAAATCAGTGTTAAACAAACTCAAACTGTTTAAAGCGGTCACCTTTGATAAAATTGAGTGTTTATCAAACTATCGGAGTTTGTTATGAATTCGTGCCTCTTTACAAATATCGAGCTGCAAAATATTTATATTCGGAGACTGGCATTTAAATAAAGTTTGGCATCATTTAAAACAGCAAAAGACTTTGAATGTAATGTTGCATAACTGGCCATCTGGATCACAGCTCAACTTCTCTCAATCTCTGCTGCTCGTGGAAACAACTGAAAGACTCGCCAAAAGTCAAAAGAACTCAAGCAAAAGCGATAAGCTGCGTAATGCACGCCTGGCATACAAGATCTAAACTTTTTAAGCCTTCCAAGTCACTTCTTTCCCCCGTGAGCATGAGTGACTTAGCCAGCACCCCCAGACCAATACTTGTGCCCCGTGTGTTTCTCCTACCATCTTCACTATTCCCCTCTGCAGCTGCGAAGCTGAAGCTGGGTTGGACTGAACTTGTGCCGGTACTGCAGATGCCATGTCCGCTGGACTGAATGAGTATTCCGTTAGGGAGGGAAGAGAGAGAGGTAAAGGAACCGGGAGAATCCTACGAGACGCCTCTACTGTGAGCCGAGGAAGGGAAGAGAGACCGAGCACGACTGATCACGCTTTGCTTAACCGGAAGCACAGCGTGAGGATGTACACGTCGAAATGTTGCACTTCCTCGGTCACCGCGTCACACTCGTGCGCTGAATGGGGCGATTTGGTTGTGACGTTAGAAAGCGGGTGATGATATCCGGTAAGTGGGGAGGTGCGACACGTCAGCACAGATTTGAAAAAAGCGTGTGCACATATTCAACACACCCCCTTAAAAAGACTGAGATTTATTAATTAGTTTGGGTTCTTTTTCTAACTTGGCCGCTTTTATTCATGCTTATTTTATTTATAGGCTATACATTGACATACCTGACTCTGAATAGGATATGTACACTGGAAATATAGGCCTAGATTTAGTACTGGAGATGTAATTATAGAGGTCCAAACCTGCAAAAAGAAGGAAGTGTAATTTTATGCAAATCTATGCTTGAATTCCGTTTATTTATTATTTTCTATATATATTTACATTTTATTTATTTTTACGTTTAATACTTTTTATTTTATCTATCTGTCCATATATTTAACAATCCATCTGTCTATCTGTCTGTCTGTGTCTATACTTTTTTTTGTTTAACATGAAAATGAGTCAGACATAACTCCAATGACTTTTTTCCTATATGAAAGTTATTGTTTACAATTCAGTTAGTAAATTGAAATTCATTTTCAAAATCACATTAGTCTTCATTAACACTGTTAAATGTTTTTATTTTCAGTCCAACAGACACAAATGTATATGATCTGCTCTTTTAATTCGGGTATATTTTGATGAGAACGATTTTGGAATTGTATTTTTATAAATAATAATAATAAAAACATGCATGTATTAATATAAAAGCTGCAAGATTAACCTTACAGTGTGTGTAATGACCTATCGAACGCGTTACTGTGATATCGAAACTGAAACCACTTTACAATGATTTGTTTGTTATTTAATGAATTAACACTTCGGTGGGTTTCATATTTATGGATGCTCCATTACTAACAATCATGACAATCAAAAATACTTTTTATGCTGTATGAGTGAAATAAGAGCTCAATCTGGTACGCTGACAATAATGTTGCGGAGGTGCTCAGTGACCACTAGATGACGCCATTCGACAATTTACGTTTTGCTTGATTTACAACTCAATATTACGCGTCTCTGTGCTTAAAATCATGCGAATGCGCGAGGCTTGGATGTCATCGACCTTTTCCCTTGTGATTAATATTAGATCGAACTTATGTTAAAAAGAAGTAGCTAGATTCACTTGAAGAAAATCGTTTTGCTGGAACAACTAGAAATGTTTATGCTACCCTAAAATGAAATGATGATATAGTTTAATTTACAAAAGCCTCCTTTTTTATCTGATATAAAAACTAAAAATCATATAAACATATTATATGGAAATTAAATTGGACATATATTTGAACATGCTACAATATAGACATACATTTGATGATCATGTCCACAACAATACAATTATAATTCACCTTTTTGACTGGCAATTTGCTAATAAAACGACCAGTCCGAATCTCTTTATGTAATAAATGAGCTATTGAAACGTTCGTTGTCGATTAACACTCGGATCAAAGCGCGCGCACGAACCTAAACACGTTTCCTTTCGCACAAGCCTGCAAGCATAAAGACACCGAAAAATGCGCAATATATATTTACTTCTATGATGTGGTTATAGTGTCATATAAGGTACTGTGTAAGAAATAAAAATATTTATTTTTGTTCTTGACTGTTCCCATGCTTTTTTACAGTAAAGCATAGATTGAGCTATAACAATGTTGGGGCAACCAAGTGCTTTGGATATGATATGGTGCAACTTTTTAAACAATTATGCAATTTAGTTACAGATTTGGGGAGGAAATGTAAGAGATCAGATGTTCATCTGCATTCTTTTTCAAACACTCATGAGCTTTGGTGCGAACATTGAGAACTAAAAAGGAGATTTCTATGATTTAAAGTTAGTGTCAACAAAACGTCCTATTCTCTTGATTTAAAACTACATCCCGGTATTTGAATGGCGATTTGAATAGTGCACGTGCGCGTTTGGAGAGCTCCAAGTGCACATTTACGCGGGTGCAATATCAGAGTTTTGTGCTATAATTCAGAGCACAACATGGAAATATTAATAATTTAGGTTGCTTTCTTGATTTCTGATAGCACAAAATCCGTGAATATATCAAGATAGTTTTTATTTAAAGGTTCGAACTGTAAACATTCCCAAAGTGCCAGGCAAATTTGCGCGCAGACAAGATTTCGTTATTTTTTGTCTAATATTCGAAGCGTTAACTCGTTCCATTAATTAATGTCTTCTTCTTTTTTAAATGAGCAAAAAATAGCATGAAGCTTTTTGAACTAATAAATAAATGTGTTATTTATCTTTTCATCTCGTTGGCAAGGAGATTTTGGCGTTCAAACCGTTTGTCGCGTTTATAAGCGTACCGTCCAGTCCTGCAGTTATTATTATGCCGTAAGGGGTGGTTAATATGTAATTTGCACCATATGGCTTTTTAAAATCCAACCTTATTTCCACAATCTTCGATCTGTGTGGATATACCTAATGATGCCCAATTAGTCATTGAGCAGGACCAAAGATGAGGCTTGTGTGGATACTCTCTCGCTAATATTTGCTCTCCAAATATTTCCTTTGAAACGTTTACAACACATTTTATCTGCTGGCCAGACATGGGACATCTGGGAGGGTTTTCAGCTCACTATTTTTATAAATAAAACCACAATTGGTTCACATTTGCCCCTCTGACTCTATTTGTTCATGCTTGAAAGAAAATGTAATAAAAGGGGCTCCATGATGGATTTATGATTTATCAAAAGCACTTTACCATATGGCAGTCGTCTTTCGAGCAGGTTTTCAAATGTTTGCTTTAAAAGAACTAAATCTGATTAAGAAGTAGCCTACTGGCGTCGTGTGCGAGGAGGAAAGATGCGCCAGTCACGTGACCGCTGGAGAGCCTCGATCTCCAGTGAATTTGAGAATCATAGAAGTAAATTAGAGCTTGCAGGCTCATAAGTAAGTTGAGTATTTCAGCATTATCCTTTGGGAGCTGACTGCTTTCATATATGGCCGCGCGCTCCTTTCACTCGTCACTGAGAACACCACGGGACCTGTTCAGCGCTGGGTGGTGCTGAAATCACACACTCCACACAGGCGACAGTCCAAACCCACCAAGTATTTATGATGACAGTGTGGTTTAGCTGAACATAAGTCCTCAAGTGGGAAAAAAGTCTACTACTTTGTCCATACACACAATGTTTGTCCTCCTATATGCGCATGGAACCTAAAAAGGCTATGAATCACTGCATCTGTCCCCTTGATTGAAACTGAGTGAAGTACAACTCTTACAGCTGTTTTAAAAGATTTCTTGAGAGACTCTAAAAGTATGCTGTTAAATTAAATGCAAAAGGTCCGTCCTCATACACATCAGTAATTTTCAATATTAAAATAGAGAGAGCGCGAACATTATACAAATGGTATGGTTACTCCTCCTGCGCTTTCTGATAAGTAAAATTTTGCTGGGCCAAAAAGGTCCTTTGTCAGTAGTTGGTGCAGGAAACACCGTTTTACAATAATGCGTGCTCACTGGTGAGTCACCTCGAGAGTCTTTATTTACTTTCTTCCTATGTGGACAGTATACGTCATCTTCTTGATAAAGGCACTGGGTTATATATAAGAAGTCACGCGTGAGGATAGGAGAGCGGAGGCCACGCGCAGGGACGCATCTCCTTCTAGAAGAATAAGACCACCTCGGCTGTAAGAAGAAGAGCTAACCGCCTTTTAACGCATTCGTTTTTGTTTTTCGTTTGCCCTCGCATTAGATTTCATAATAATATAATACATTAAATGTTTACTAAAATACAGTTTTGATGACTTTTAGCAAGGATACCCGGTGCCGGTGGGGATGTGCGGTGCAAACTCTGATCTGGGAAACGAAGGTTGGCAATTGATTATTACAGTTCCTTCACAGATTTTTTGTACTGAAGTTAGACTTTTACTGATGAAGCACGAATTGTAACTCATAAACACATTAACGCATAAGGTACACATAAAATCAGTATTTTAAATACAAAACCTATTAGGTACCTAAAGTTTATAGCCTGTATTAGTAGTTGTAGCCTTAGAGTGATGTTGATTTTGTAAGAAATTCCACTTTTTTTCTAAATGCGTAAAGCTCCCAGTAATGTAGTGTGTGTATGAATATGTGTCAGGAGAAGGGAGTGTGAATCAGATGGGCGGTGTGTTTCTGAACGGCCGTCCTCTGCCCGTCTATAAACGGAGACTGATGATTGAGCTCGCGAACGAGGGGGTGAGACCGTGTGAGATCTCCAGAATATTGAAGGTATTAAGTAAAATTCCCACTTTATCGTGTTTTTAGGCGAATATGGACATGTTGGAATAACAGCACGCTCTGTGCAGGTCTCCAACGGCTGCGTCAGTAAGATTTTGGGTAGGTTTCAGCGCACAGGATTCATTGGTCCTAAAGCAACGGGAGGCAGCAGACCCAGACTCCTGACTCCTGACGTTATCTCCATCATAGCCCAGCTCAAGCGGCAGAACCCCGCACTGTTCGCCTGGGAGATCCGCCAAAAACTTGCCACAGATGGAGTCTGCAGAGGAGATAAAGTCCCCAGTGTGGGTTAAAACTTGATTAAGTTTGGTTGATTTTTCTTTACTAGGTCAATATGAAAAAGTTTAACATCAAAAGCTGCTGTTGATTCAAATGTTTAAATGAACATAAAATATGTACCTGTGTGCACATTTTTGTGCAATACCGTTTTTACGTGTATTACTGCACCAGGTAGGTTTAAATGTCATTTTGAAAAACTCTGTTTAGACACATCCCACCAAATGAAATGGTTATTCACCCCAAAATTGAAACTTATTGTTATTATTTATTTACCCTTATGTCCCCCCAAACCTGTATGACTTTCTTTCTTAAAGGTGAGTAAATGATTACAGAAATTCTATTTTGGGGTGAACTGTTTCTTTGAAAAAATGATGAAAAAGTACTAACCTAAGGCCATTTTAAATGTAAATGGGTTTGTTTGCTTAACTGGAGCAGATTTGGAGAAACTGAGCATTACATTACTTCCTTACCAGTGCAGTAAATGGGTGCCATCAGAATGAACATCTAAAAAAAAGTTAGAAAAATCAATTTTGTTATTACAAAGACACCACTCTTCACTTTGATTGATGGACTGATCATTATTGTGATGATTTTATCAACTGTTTTTACTCATTCTCACGGCACCCATTCACTGCAGAGGATCTGCTGGTGAGCAAGTGATGCTAAATTGTTCTAAAGAAGAAACAAACTCCTCTACATTACCTCAGGGTGCGTTTTCTGCACATTTTCATTTTTAGAGTAAACTATTAACTTGTAACACTGAACTATTGGTAACTATTTTGATGGCCCCTTCTGTTGAGAGTTAGTAGATACTGTATGTAGGGATGTTCCTTAAAGTCAACAGAATTTGTTACAGGGACCATCAATATAAACTGAAACCAACTAATGCAAGTGTAGGCTACAAAAAAAGAAAATATTTAGCATTTTCAGTCTATGATTGATCAGGAAAAATGTGTGTATGACTCACGAATCAATCCTGTCATCAGGTGTCTTCTATAAACCGTATTCTTAAGAAGATTCATATAGATGTGGACGTGATGAACAGTGCATATCCAAGTGTAAAACACAGTTACATAGGTAATCAGTTTCCATTCGATTTCAAATGCTATACAGTGAATACAGGTTGATTGTGGCATGTTCTGATGCTAATTATAAAGGTGATTAAGTGTCGATGTCCTACCTGTATTCTTAAAGGCCTTGAAACAAATCTACTAACCTTCCCACTTTGACTTCCTAGACTTGACTGTAAAGGAACACCTGGATGAGCAGAGGAGATTACACACAACAGCTCAGACAAATCAGCAACAAATGAACAGAAACCGGAGTGGCACTTCTCATCGCAGCAGAACAGCTTTCACCTCAGATCAGAGCGAGAGGTTAGAGAAAGGTGATCATTTCTGTCTCTCGCTGTCTGCCCGGAGTCATCTGTGTGCTGTTATACTGAAAGACATCATAACATCTTCTCTTCTGATTTCTGGCCATTCAGAGTTTATCCGTGGGCTTTATCCTGATCTTCTGACCAGAGAAAAGCTGTCGGAGGAGACAAATCTTTCACAGAACACTATAAAGGTAATTTAGACTTAAATGCTTTTGTTCGTCGGAAGTGAACATCTATGAGAAAAGGGCTTCCAGAGATGGCATACGTGTATTTAAAGGGGCTTAGATGATTGACTTGAACTTCCATCTGAAGGTTTGGTTCTCCAATCGCAGAGCGAGGATGAGGAGGGAACAAAAGGAAGAGCCGAGTGATTGTGGATTGTTGGGTAAGTGCTGATGTCTTGTTTTCATTGTACATGTACACAGCATCCGTTATAAACGTTGTCTGTTTTTCAGGTGTAACTAGGCCAGGGTTTCTTGGTAGTAGGAATGCTTTGATTTCGTCGACAGCATCATCTGGCAGCTCAGTGGATGGTTACTTGGCTCATCACACACAATCCGCTTTTCCACTGGTCCATCACAGAGAGAGAAACACTTTCCCATCGGCTCATATGAACTTAAGTGCAGCGTCAGCATGCCCACTGGATCACACAGAGAGTTCGATGCCGCCTCGCCACAATGGAAATGAGGAATCAGCTTACCGATTGCTTCCCTTTGGCACAGACGAAAGGATCTTAATGGCTAACCATTCACAGTGGGCTTCTCATCAATCTGTGATTGGACAGAATGCTGCCATGTTTTGAATTCCAAAATAGAACATTCATGAACATTGATGTTATGGACAGTAGTGGGCAGCAAAGGGAAGAAATAGCTGCACTTGTTGTGGAATGTGTGTGTGTGTTGTGGTGGTGGTTGGGGGGGGGGATCTTGTTAAGTGTGGTTATGATATAAGTGAAAGAAATGAGGAAATGGTTTTAAAATTAAATGGACCAGAAACGTAAAGATTGTCTGATGATGTCAAATCAATGAAAATAGATAATAAATAGTAAAAAAAAAAAAAGAAAACAGAAAAAAAGCAGCAAAACCTACACTGTATAAATCTTAATGATTTTATTAGCCTTTTTTATTTTATTTTATTTACTTTGTGGCTATTAAAACAATCAAAAATACTTAGAAAATAACTAATTAATTAATTTAAAAGGAACTCAGACTTGTTCTATAATGTATTTTTACAGGATTTGCACAGGTCTTGTGACAATTAATATTCTTTTTCAGATTTTTAAGACCTTAACCGGAAAACATTACAAATATTTTGAGGAAGATATTTATATTTTGTAGTCTACACAAAATATAACGCAATGAATTCAAGACTTTAGGCTCCGATTTAAGAATTTTTAATAATTTGTGGGAGGACAAGTTATGAATTTTGAAGACATTCATAAGACCTGCCTTTTTATGATTTATATAGTGGAATTTTATATTGCATATTTTATCAATATATATATATATATATATTGATACATGTATACTGTGTATATTTTAAATGTAAATATAAATACATTCACATCAATGTATATATTTAAAATTATGTGTTTATATATGAAATATGTTAATATATAATGTAAAATGATCTAAAAATATGAATATATAAATGCATATATATATATATACACACATGAAATATTTTTAAATATATTTACTGTATGTGTGTGTATTTATATGTACATTATTAATATACACAGCACACACACATTATGTAAGTCAAAACCTTTATTTTGAATCGCGATTAATAGTTTGACAGCACTAATATATATATATAAATGCTATGTTTCTTTAACTTTTAAAAATGTAAAGTATATCTATCTTGTTTTAATGTTTTGTTACATTACACTTTCAGAAAGAAAAGGTATGAAAGCTGTCACTGGGATGTTAACTTTTTTAAAAATACACCTCGGTTCCAGTTCATATTGGTACCTTAAAGGTACGCAGTACATAAGAGAACCTAAAAGGTAAAAAAGTAACTTTTGGAGAAGTACCACCCCAGTGACAGAATTTGTACCTTTTTTGTATAGCTGTAAAAAAGAATTGTTCAGTCTAGAAACATTTCAGGACCCCGTTATCCTACATTTAGCAGCAAAATCAGTTCATCTTACAAAATTAGGAAATTAGGGAAAAAAAGGGGTTTTCAACAACAAAAATAACTTAGTGGACAGTTTGCAGTACATTCTCCAAGAGCCTTGCTATCCAGTTTTCTTTGGCTTTGTCTCGGCCTTTGAGGCCATTGGCACTACAATGACTTACATAATGCCTTATATACTAAATACTTAGTACTTCTTTCTCTGTCTCTCTTTCTCAGACGACCTCTGTCAGTTCATCTGGTAAGAAATCTCTCCTGTGAGCATTGGCCTAAACTCACATACTTCTACACGGTGAGTGAACAAGATCAACACTTGGACACAAACCAAAATGCTTCAAGCACTAGAAGGGAGTATGGACAATGCTGACAAACATGCAGAGGTCAAACTCACGGGCTTATTTCTGATATAAGTGCGATTAATCTAAAGCTGTAAGTGTTTGTTTTTAAAATTAAACGAATAAACCCTTAGGAAAACTATAAGATTCCCTTGTACATGCAAAAGGAATCTCAAGAACAAGATGCTCAGAAATAAATAAAAGATTGAAGAGAGTCATTATACGGGCAGTTAACAAACCACTGAAGCAGAGAAAGGACTTCAAATGATTACTCTCAGAAAGAGTTTCGAGTGGAAATGTGGTTTTCTCTTGATTTAAACACAAAACCTCTGTGTTTTACTGTACATTGGAGTCCTATATAAGATCAGACGTCTTGTGTCTGTTCCAGTGGTTTTCTACTCTTGTCCTCTTGGGACGATGCAATAGCATAATTTGTTCCAGCCTTGAACTAACACATCTGATTCAACAACAATCAGCCGCCGCTGGATTAATTGAATCAGGTGTATTAGTTTAACCTCGCATGACGGAAAAATCCATCACCGGAGCTGGAACTGAAACAGCTTATTCATGAAAGCTCTCCTGACTTTCATCCATGATTGCTTCAACATACTGTCTGTCTGCTCCCGTTTGACTCAAATAACTGCTTTATAAATTCAGTTCACTTTTCAACAGTTCAAACTTTGACCTTTGACCCCTGCTGATTTAAGCGCCCTGAAGGAAGCAGGAAACTATTGGTTTGGGTCTGAGTGAGTTTTTTCCTCACACATAGTTTTGTATCACCCATAAAGAAGACTGTAATCGTCAGCTATGGTTCGCCTGAACACAACCTGCTGAAAGCAAATCGACACACACACACACACACACACACGCTTGTGAGTTGAAACATCAAATCTGAGCAAATGGAAACCATTAGGCCATGGAAAGTAACATTGGAGTATCAAATTATAAGCCATTTTTCATTTAATAGCAGTGCTATTTAAGTATATAGTATTATGGTAATGCTTTCGAAAGTCTCCTTCGAGAAAATGCATCTGCTAAATGAATAAATGTACACTTATTAATTAATATTATTAAATGTATTTTTTTTTACATTTGTTATTAACATCTGCTAAATGCATAAATGCAATTTGATTAATATTACTTATTAATTATTAATATAATTACATTGGTTAATGCATAAATGTAAATGTATTCATAACTCTTCTGCATTTTATTATATTATTAAAGTATTATTAAATATATTTGTAAAATGTATTATTTATTAACATCTGCTAAATGCATAAACGCAAACGTATTAATATTTTGAATAATTGTTTTTAACCCTCTGGGGTTAAATCTGTCAAATATTAAACATATGAATTTTTAGTCATTCTGTTATGTTTCTATTTATTTATTTCTATTTCTATTCTAAAATATTAATTTTAAGGTTATCTAATATATATATTATTTTTATTTCAATTAGTTGTTATGAGAATTTTAATATTTCTAGTTAACAGCATCGATGAGTAGGAATTACAATATTACAAATTACAGAGAAAAAAAACTTTTTAAAAAAGGTTTAATTATTTACAAATAATGCCACAGTTATATTTACTTACATTAAAAAAAATTAAAGTACAAAACAGTATAAAAATAGTGTTCAAAATAACAGCAGCCTAGATATTCAATATTATGACCATTGATGGCAGCAGCGCACAAAACCGGTGTGAAACAAGTGTGAAAACTGATAAAATGTCACCTAAAACAAGCACCTTATATACACAGCGAACATAATATTTACAATAAAATACATTTTTGTATTAAAAACGCAATAAACATTAGTTAAATCAGTTACCCTGCCTGTTGTCGACTGCATTACTCTATTTATTACTACAGTTTGATGAAGTGTCTTTACACACTTGGCTAAACTTGGACTTAAAAGACCCTCCACGTGGGCGACTCACACATGTGCGGCTTATAAACCTTCGGGGAGCCGTCTTTGAGTCGAAACACTCTGTTATGACCCAATATTTTCTTTTAAAGCCATATCGTCCATTTGTTTTGTTTACAAATGTTATGTTTCAAATCCACACGCCAGATTAAACACAATAAACACTTGAGGATGAAATGACTTCGGTCGATCTATAAAAGATATAAATAAATATTTCGCGACAGATATATTAAACCATGTGAAAGGAAAGACCTTCAGATGTTTGTAATTTCAGATCTATAAGACCCACGGATGTACAGAGTGACATTAGCACACTCTTTGGAGTGCAGTACACGAAACAGCCCCAAAGGGGCCACAGAACGCTCCAAACTGGAGTAAGGCAAGGTGCGAAATGTTAGAATGTCACTGAACCCCTCGGGAAGTGTGTGATAACATCCCATTCAGTGAAGACTGTCGATTCATCAAGTGGTTGATGTTGAAAATGGTGTTTGGGAAACATCGTTGCAGCTAAAATCCCTTCAAAATGACATACAGTGAAGACAATTCATCTGTGAACAAGTGATAATGTCTGAAAAATGCACTCCAGTGAAAAGAAAAGCTCCATCCTGTCTGAAAACGTTGGGTTATTGCCATCTTCAAGTATCTCCAGGGAATGACATTTAGAACATCTGCTCTGGTCTGAGACAAATATGTTTGTATGGATTGACACCACAGTTTCTTCTAATTGCTTTTCTTTCGTCATCTCTTCATCTGTCCTTAATTTATAAGGGCTAAATCACCAGCCACAACAAACTTCTAGAGAGTTCAGAAGTTGTCATTTCGTCCATTTCTTGGTTTAAAAATAACGTCTGATGTCGGATTTTCACAGTTTGTTTGCGAAAACATCCAATATTCTTGTCTTGCAACCTTTCCATCCCAGTGGTTTTCATTTAAGCTAAACTCTGGCCTCCAATTGTTTGGATACGAATCATACAGCGACCATGGTCTTCATGTTGTAGATGCTAAGAAATGCAACCAAATCTGTGGGAAATATCATAACCTAGTAACTTATTTCCAAGTCTGAATAGTATTTGAAGACTTTGCGGATCCATTCAGAGTAGAAGGCCACGTTGACGAAGACAGCAGGACGCCTGGCGACGGCACATCCTCTGCCGTTGATGCTCACACCTACTATGACCTTGCTCTCTCCTTCCTGGCACACCAATGGGCCACCGTAGTCTTTCTGTAAGAGGTGAAATGATAAAATTAGAGGTCACTGCTATGAAACAAACAGCGTTGTCTGAAACTATACTATTAACAACCAGGATCTGATTCGTACCTCACAAACACCTTGGTCTCTCTTGCCTCCAGCGCAGATTTTGGTCTCTGTGATGGGCAGAATACCCTTGTGGCTTTGGGAACACCTCTTGTTGCTGACAAGTGGAAGTCCCACCATCTTCAGACTGCCCTCATGACCTGTGCCTAAGTGAGAGGTCAAAGGGTCAGTTTTAACAGAAATGTAATGGTCTGAGAAGGTTTGAATGCAAAAGCAATTATTATGATTTACTTGGCCCTACGTATCTAAATACGTGTCATAATGTTGCGGAATAGAATCGAATATTACCTTTAGTGTCTCCCCAGCCATACATGAGGCAGTAGGTGCCTTCTGCAACAGCACATCCTGCGACAGGAAGCAGCACAGTTCGCACATGCTCAGAGAGAGGGGCAGGCCTGGGCATAAGACTATGAGTTACCATAAAGATGGATGGATGGATGAGAAGATGAATGGGCAGATGGATAAATGCACTTACGTTGTGAGTTTGAGCAGGGCCAAGTTGGATCCCTCAGGCCCGCAGACCACATGTGCGATCTGGATACCCTGTGTGCCAGTGGACGCGTTGAGATGAAGAAGCCCCACCTGCACGGTGTACTCCGAGAGGTCAGGAACGCTGAGGAACGCGCAAGAAACACCATATATAAGCATATATGTCAAGTACAGAAGTTATATGACAACTGAAGTATGCAACTTAAGTATCTCAGTAGAACGGTGATAAGTCATTCTGAAAATATATAATCTGATGCGGAACGCAGACAGAGCGGAGAAGATTTTCTACAAGCGTGAGATATGTAAGTTGGCGAGCATCCCTGGTAAAGTCATCTCCAGTTCTGATCAAGGCACAGAGGTCAGTTCCAGCGTCCAACCCGGCCTGTGTCTTCATGCGAAGCATAAGATAGCTGAAACCACCAGGGAGCGGATCTGGGGAATGTAGAGATGATCTAAAAGCCAGACAAGCTCGTTCTCGTTCTCCTTCTGTCCCCCTTTTCCCCCTCAAACTAAACAGAGCCAGCAGGTTTTCACTCAAGTGCCACTGAAGCAGATCCACAGGCGTATATCATGCAGCCGAACGCAGAGTCTAAACAGATGCACCACTGACAGAGCAGAGAGCCATCAGTCACAACTCGAGCGGATCTGTCACTACTCTCTCTTAAACCGGAAACTCTGGATCCGCACGTTAGGGTCTTCACAGAAGACATCAACTGACAGATGGGAACACAAGGCTGGGACGGGCCAGAATCACGCACGCCCAAGAATGGGCTTGTATTGACAAGAGAGAGTGGCTAGATAGTAATGGATGGAAGGATTACCAGGTCGAGAAGCACTGTTGATCAGTCAGAACCCATTCCTCTCTGATGAGAGAGCCACCGCACCAGTGTTTGTTCCTGGAGGACGAGAACCAATAAGAATGTGTCATTATGCGTCATAACTGTCTCCCACGCTACAAATATTACAGATTGCTCTGCATTTTCTAGATACTAAAACGAATCATAATGCCAAAATAAGTAAGTGTTTAAACTTTTTAAAAGACACTGAGCATGTACTAACCAAACTGACATTTTGTAATACTCATTTTCAAACTTGAAATGTACGTTTCCTTAAATTACATGACTATACTGTACATTGTAGCAGGTCGTAGTAACCTGCAGTTGTTACCTAAAAGTTTTTTCCCTGCAATTTTTACCTGATTTAACCTTTGAACTTAGTATTTATTAGGTATAAATATCTAGTTTAGTCATGAAACTCCATTTGGTTTACATGCAATATGCTAGCAATCACTTCATTTCCTATAAGTCAAATGGCCCCTGCTGATTTTGCAGTCTATTATATTGCTTGCTCAACATTTAAATAGTCTGGTTCAGTTAGCTCTAAGCTGGTCCTTGTGCTTTATGATTTACTCTGAAACCCTCCACCTCCCCCAGCTCCACCTGTCTAGATATGCCTAGATCAGATGCATACGTGCTCTACAGTAGCGCGGATGGCAGAACTAGTCCGCCAAGACCAAATACAAATACAGCACTGCCATATCCCTTAACATTTTAAAACTATTCTGAGAGTTGCCATCAATTAAATAATGGATTTCCATTCTTTCACTGATTTTATGTAATATTTTGACTTGAATAAAACCAGATACTTTAGATGTATGTGTAATATTTGTATAAAACACAGTTTTCTTTTTAGCTTTATATATGCTTCTTTAATTTGCTTAGGCTGACTTAAATTATACATAATACTTCATACTGATCAAACAGGAAGTGTGTACCCTTTCTGAATGCTGACCACCCAGCTTCCATCCTCTGCCCGTTGCACCTGCATCCCTCCGACAATCCGCGTGGTTTTGTGTATAAAACAAGATGGTTTTGGTCCTCCACCTGCTGAGAGCAAAAGATAAAAAAGACATATTGTATAAAAGATAATACAGTTAAAAATATGTACATTTTTTAAGACATATTGTATGTGCACTACAGAATAAGGTTTCATGACCCTGAACATATAACCCCAAAACTGCACAGGCCCAATATTAATAGTAAAATTAATAACAGGCTGATTTTTATTTTTAATTAAATGCAATTATGTACATTTTGTAAAAGCAAGGCAAATTATTCAATCAATATACAAATCAATAGGACACCTGTGCTATAGTTGTTGAATAGTGATTAAATGCTTCATTTAAAAAAAAAATATATATATATATATATATATTATTTAATTTCTTTTTTGCATTTAGCAATTTTTTTTCTTTATATAATTAAATAAATTAAATATATATTAAATAATTTAAACTTACTCTTCTGATGGTCATCTGTTGACACTGATTTACCTGAATAATAAATACATCAAATGTTAGTTTGCACTCAAAACCAGCAAATATTATAATATGAATGAAACATAAAAATCCAGCTGTAATGACACAGCTGCATGGACACAAAGATGAAGAGGATTGCATCTGTCTGGCATTTCAGTGTGACGCCTCATTCAAGGAGACAATATCCACTGACACAAACTCAATACAGAACATCCAACAGACTTTGAAACCTACAAATGATGACAAAATACCCCTGGCGTGGAGGTCAAGACCCTGTCTGTCATCATAACCAGAGTTGTGTGCCATTCAGGATTCAATTGAGAATGTGTTTTACATTCCAATCGAATATCTGAATTTGAAATGGGGTTGTAGAATGCAGGGGTTCAAAGAAATTAATTCAGGGTACTGCACATTGAATGAATTACTTTAACTAACTATATATGTGCAGTAGTGCTACACTATATTGCCAATGTATTGGGAAACAAGTTTGACTATGTAGTAATTTCCATGAGTACAAATCTGTTGCAGGATACATTTGTATTATAACATGACAATGCCTCTGTGTATAAGGCAACATTCAAAAAGAAATTATTGATTATTGAAATTATTGATCAGTTTGGAATAACTTCACTGGTGCAGTTGAATACCTCTGGTGTGACTTTAAATGTTTAAATGCAGACCTTAGACCAAAACCTTAACACAAAACTCCAATGACTTGAGCATACAGTATATGGACAAAAATATTGCACCCCCCCCCTTCTTTAGAACAGGAAATCCGTGGCTACGATGATGGGAAACATAATTAATGTTCAGCATTTAAAGATTGTATTTCCATCTCTGTTGCAACAGTTTAAGAAGCGTCTAAAATTACTGTACCCATAAGTCATTGGTGTTTGATGATGAGTTTTTGGCTCAAGGTCTGCATTTAAAGTCACAGCAGAGGTGTTCAGCTGGGATTAGGACTTGGCTTTTTCTGCAGACCAATCAAGTTCTTCCACACTGACTTAATCAATCTTTTCTTTTTTTAACTTGTCATGTTAGAACAGGAAAGGTGCCAAACTTTTCCTACTTTATAAATTTAGAAACCTACAATTCGACAGAACCTCATCATATGCTTAAACATTTGTACTTATGTAAAATCTATTCAAGAAGTGGGTGTTCCAAAACTTTTGGCAAATCATTTTTAACTAGTACAAAAAAAGGTCCAGACATAATGATAACAAACTTGGATGGATAGATGAATATACGGACAGATAGATAGCATGAACCAGTTTTAATTTGTGCATAGTTTCAAGCAGGAAAAAGAGGATAGAAACAGGAAGTAGAAACTCACATCGCTCTAGTCCACAGTAGTCCCAAGGAATGGAGGAGTTGGACGTGTAGCACCATGGCCCGTGCTTATCTCGGTCTGGATTCCTGCACAAGTTCAACTCTAAGCCCGCGCTGGCCTTCGCTGACTGCAAGTCTCTCCTACACACACAAAAACAAAGAACAGGAAATCAGCTACTCAGTTCAGAGAAACAGGCCAGCAAAAGAGGAATGGAAATGTTGACTCGTATGTCGTTGTGTGACAAGATGTTCAAAGAAGGAATCATATTAATATCATCCCTCCAGCACCCATAAAAGTTGGAAAGTATGAACTCAGAAGAGTCGCTGCTGCTCTGCCTATTGCACCACCTGTCCTCAAGGCTACACACGAGCCAGGGCGAAACTGCACGCCAAGCCACTTCTACAGAGTTGACTTACAAAGAAAATAAATCCTACAGCGAGACAGACAGCCCTCGGATCGCAGAGGCTGAAAACCCAGAATGAAAAATGTATAGGAAGCAAAGAGTGATAGAGTGGAGAGGTAATTTTCGTCCCCGGTGACCGACGAACAAGCCAACGTTGAGTTTTCTCAGAGACAACCTTTCGACCCCATGTGAGGCAGACTCGATGGCTGGACGCCATTTGAAGAAGCTGATTGGCTTTGATCTGCCCGTGTTTTGAGAGCGGGGGACAGCACTTCCTGGGGTCAGAGGTCACTCCTGCAACATGTCCATCTGTCTGTGCCATTTTGGCTTTTAAAATTCCTGTAAATTAAGTGATGTTAACAGCTTAGCCCGAGCTGAGGGACTACAGGATGCTGAGCGAGCTGCTTTATGGGGCATTTGTCTCCCGTGGAACAGTGTGTGGTATTTTCTGTCCTCAGTGTATCAGTGATGAATATATCTCTCTCCCTTCTCTGTTTGTTATCACTGCTTCAGTTCTCTTTCAATGTTGTAATACTGCCTGATAACTGCTTTTCAAAACAAACTCAACATCACTGCTAATAAATGACTTCTACAAAGAAAATCGGTTCCAAGATTCAACAGCAACACACGAGAAAGCAAAAGTGCAAAAAAAGCACTAAATATTTCAACTCTCTTCCTGAATATACAGTCTTCTAAGACAGCATCCTAACTGAACTGGAGCATCGTTAGTGACCAAAGCCCAAAGTATACTTTGGCCGTCCACGGTTGTGTTGGTCTGCACACTATCTGCATGCCGTTATTGTCATTATCAGCAGGAACTGTGGAAAATGAAATACACCCAGGACTTGATTTGAAAAAAATGCTCTATATAGTCAGTTGTTAAAACACTTGAGTCAAAACACTCAACAAATGATTTCAGTACAGACAATGCAAGATGAATGACACAATACTCATTACACAATATCTGTTATGATAAAATACACAGATTACAGGTCAGAATTTAGATTATTTTTTGCTGCTTTTAATTGATTGAATTACTCGCTTAGCCAGACTGACGGCTGAAGGTCTGGAACTTATAACGGCGTTCAGCGTCACGTTTCGGAGCGTGAAAATGTCCCCACAACAACAGACCGGCGTGCAACAAGTCATTTAGCATAGAATAAC
>JAUCMT010000088.1:7632042-7667280 GCA_032357475.1 Enteromius thamalakanensis
GAGGGTATTTAGTCAATTTCTTACCCAAAAATATATTAAAACTTAAATTTTAATTAGTAATATGCATTGATAAGATCTTCATTTTGGACAACTTTAAAAGTGATTTTCTCAGCATCTAGATTTTTCTGTACCCTCAGATTCCAGATTTTTATACAGTTGTATCTCGGTCAAATATTGCCCTATCCAAATCATACGTCAATGGGAAGCTTATTTATTCAGCTTTCAGATCATGTATAAATCTTAATTGGAAATTAACACTTACAGTATGACTGGTTTATTTGTCCAGGGTCACAAATATATTTTCAACAACAAGGTACATGGTCTGCTACTGGGTGGTTGTAAAGTGCTTTATAAATAAAGTTGAATGAATGAATAAGAATGATCTTATTTAAATCTATGTGATAAACTGACTGCATTTTTGGTCATGTAATCTGGAATCAGTAACAGATAACAATTTGTAAGTAATCTATTCAGCACTGCATGGTGTTTATCAGACGATATCCATCTAAACTGCTATATTACAGATGCTTTTTCTATTTATTGTCAATTAACAAAATGCATGAGTGCCATTGAAACATGGTTTTATGTCACAGCAGCAGCTCCAGGCATGTGACCAAAAGCAAAATACATGTGCATTGCTTGGTCAGTTTTCTTCCCAGTGCGATGGAAAAGAAATGATGAAGAAATGTATTGCACTGACGGCACGTGAACGTTGGACTGAGCAGACGTATTAACAGCCGTTCATTCAAATTAAAATGTTTATTACACCAAATTTGCAAGATGAACATTCATCTCGGTGTAAACAGGCCTTGAATTGGCACTACAGCTGATTTATGTATTTTGGAATAAAAGTATCACGACAACGTTAGCCGTTGTGTTCATTACTCGGCTTCAGGTGGCTCTTAATGCTGTATATTAAACACAGGGTTGCGGCGGGTGCAGGGGCATTGGGCGGGCCTTAATTAAAGTCTGACGGCTAAATGCATCAGAATGTGGCAGACAGTGGAGCCTGTCATGGAGACGATTTTAATTTGCGCCCCACCTCCGGAGAGCAGCGGCGACTGGCCTTGACCCTGCGCTGACTGTATGGATTAATGTACTGTAATGACTGCTGAGGCTATCATTGCAGCAGGCATCATTAATTATCCTTATTGATTGTTGCTTTCAGAGATAAAGCATTCTGCTGACTGGGAAACACTCCGAGCTCGCACAAGGTCAAGGCTAAAAAAGGGAACTTAGATAATCGCAGCAAGCAAAGGCTGGACCAGGTCAACTGAAAATACATATATGTGGACTCTCTCTTACCCTCTCTCACACGTTGCATCATAGACCCTCCTGCTGTCTTAATATATATATACACACACACACAATCATTGCACCCCACTGTTTACTATGCATGAGTGAAAAACACGGTTAAAAAAGCTGATGACATGCTTATCCAGTGCATATTCAAGGCTGCCTCGATGCATATGAACTATCAAATAATGTGACGTCTACATGACGATTCACATAACTCCTGCCAGAGAGCAACAGAGACAGAGAGGGAAGAATAGAGAGGAATACTGCTGACATCTTATTCGGTGAGTGATGAGAGGGCCGTGTCTCAGCACGATTAGGTTTCCCCACCGCCTGCCTTAATGGAACCAACCAATCCCAGGAAGGAAGTGAGGGTTTTATATTTACACAAGCATACTTCACTCTTCTGCTCTGTGTGCATGTAACAGTGACAAAGATACCCAGAGATACATTCAGCTTTGCGGTCTTAAAATGAGGATGATTGGACAGCCGTGAGTGTGTGTAGTTGAGGTTCATGTTTATGACTCAAAGGCTAATGGAAGAGCTTGCTGTGTGCTCCATCTCATTAGTACAGCACTGGAATGGCAAAACACGCACACTGGTCTAAAGGAAGTGATTAGAACACACAGCTCTCATATTTCAGATCTTAAATTACCCAAGGAACTAATTTTGTGACCAAAAAAAACATATATAGTCAAAACAGTAAAATGATACTGAGGCGTAAAGATGTTGAAACCTACTGAATTGTAATGCAGCAGCGTGCAGCAAACCGATTTATGATCATTTTCTGAAAGGTTATGCATTACTGTTGTGCTAAAGATCGGCCTGTGCATTAAGAAACACTTACCTCTGACAAAGTAGAACAAATGTCACAAGAGCAGAAAATTGAGTCCGAGATCTGTCTCACTAAGAGGGCTTAAGTGGCTACTCGGTAAAGATGGCTTTGTCAAGCACCAGTGGTTCAGACCGGTGGATACAGTGATATAACAGCCCTGTATTTTTTCAAATTTACATGAGTCTTTACTGAAGCAATAGAAAAATAATATCATCTCTTGGCTATATTATCTATTCAATAAAATTAGACTAATGTTAAATGATTCATAATCATTTTGGAGATTTCACAGAAATTTTTTTGGATTGGATTATTATATGATATCCTGGCTTCCGCGACTATTAAGCTCATAGGAGCTTAGTCTGGAACAAGCTACCTTACTACCCGCCTTCTGGGAGGCGGGCTTAACCTGCGTCCATCAGATGCTAGATGAATCTACAACCAATCAGACCACTCATTGATGACGTATGCGTAGCGGCGGAACCTGAAGCCACCGTAACCTTCATTAAAGCAGTAGGAAAATGTATTTTCTTACTTTAATTACTTCTGCTCCATTTTCAAAAAAAAAACTGTCATGAAAATTTCTCAAAACAGCTGCAACAGCAGAGTCGAACGATTGTTGCTGCTCGGTACACGCCATGTTTGAAATGGTTCTCAGACGCAGTACTGCTGCGCCATCGCATCACACCCGCCTCAGTCGTGCCGGGGGGGCGGGAGCTTGTTTCTAGCTTGGCCAGACTAACTTTGCTCGCGAAAAGAATGTAGCGTCAAAGGACGTATGGGCAGGCCTAGGCTAGGTTTAACTTCATTTTGAACAAAATCAAATGAAAAAAATTTCTTTGGAGCTCGTAAACAACTAAACAAACTACGATTGGTTCATGGCTCCGCCTCTTTTGATGAGAAAATCTTTTTTTGTATATTTCTTCTAGTCAGTCCAACAAGGTCAGATGTCTGAGAGTAAAGCCATGAACACACTGAAAGAGCTGCTCTATAGCAAAAATCGTGACACTGTGTTGCAAAATTCAATGCAAAATTGAGATGTTCGCTTACAGTATACTACTTCAAACTTTTATTTACCCTAAGCGAAGAACAAAACAGAACTTTGCCATGAATATACTGAGGCCTTTAAGGTCACATCAGCGAAATTTCAGCAAAGATCAGACTCGACACAAAAATAGGTCATGTGTCGATTCTGAGTAATTAAATATGTTCGAAGCACAGCGCTGATATACTGTTGGTCAGCTTGGCAAATTTGCATGACCAACTTGAACATGAACAGAATCTGTGTGGTTAACTTATTTGCACTCAAAAAGAAACTCCATATTGCATGTATTCCTACTGAAATGTCATCAACTAAGAAAAAACGTGCAGAAACTATGGAAACACATTTATCGAAATGCTTCCAGTCATGTGACTTTGCGCAATGAGACAGGATAACTTGACTAGCAGCGGACCAATCTCGTTCACAACACCTACTGTATTTGTTCTTATGACCATCCTGAAAATCCTCAGACGTCCTAACATATTTCTAATTGAGTCTGTCCCTCACACAAGTCTATTGACTTTACAGTTTGTCTAATTTTATGTAATTTTACGTTTGACAGGCATGCTAACTTCATTTTGGGCAAACTATTTCTCTTAACATCTGATAATAGAAGTATTCATATCTCTCCCATATGCCGTTATCTCACTCAGCGTGGGCATGAACCTGGATCTGCTCTGCGCAGTAGTCCTGGGCCCGGTGCCCTGATTATCAAGTGATTTGGTAAAGTGTTGAAAATCAGCGGTGTAAGGTAACACTCAGTTTGCTTCAGACACACGCAGTGCTGCCGAATCTCCTGCCGAACTCCTGTGGCTGAAGCGGTTTTGGTGAGAACACATTATTAATGTTTTGGCCGCATCTGAACACATCTGGATTTCATCGAGCTGCTCCTCAAACATTGATCTTTTCCTTCAGCGCCCCAATTAGACTTTAAATTCCTCTTTCTGGCCTGTCGGGGGCATCTTTATCTCCCAGCCTGCTTATTAGATTTGGCTAAATCTCTTCCTTAAATAATAATGGGATGATGTTTATGGTAGCAATGAGGACGGGCATCAGAGAAACATCAGCATTAATGGTTTCAGTCTGACTCACTAATGTCCCTTCCTAAAGCTTCAGTGAAAGTTTGAAGAACTTCTCGTTCTGTGTTTACGCAGCACATCTGGTCCGGTGAATATTTGCAATGGTGAAATATGGGAGAAACGGCTCTGTCCAGATGTTGCACAGCACGTCGATAACGCCGGCTTTAGAGAGTCCATTCACCCCATATGTGCTTTTGCCCATTGTGGGAAATGTGCACTCTGGGAAGGGTCTGTTGCATTGCTGTAGCGCATCTAACCATGCATGTCCCTGTTATTCAGCATCGGTTTCTTCAGTGGAACAGGACAAAAAGCAGTGTATGTTGCCGCCTTTTACAAGTTTCAGGCCCTCTCAAGATGATACTGCAGAAAAGTGTCTTGCTAAAAGACACAATAGATTAATACTTGTGGGATTTGAACATACAACCTACCAGCCCAGATCTTTGAGCACTATAGGCCACACCAGCCCATATCCTCTTAACTACGTGATGCATGTAACATCTTCAGGCTTCAGTTTGTGATACTGAAACATGAGAAAAGGTCAATGGATTTGTGTAAAATCCAAACCAAATATACATTAGAGTGAATGGAGACAGTCTGAAAACTATGGACTCCTAAACATATATTAAAAACCCCTTGGATTGTTTATTTGTATTTTTAACCAAAAAGTTCAATTAAATTGATTTAAACTCAAATGAACCCCCAGTCACTCTGTGTGGAGAAAAAGATGAGCTCCTTTTTCAGCAATACTTAATTTACCATGATGTTTAAATGTCATCTTTATAATAATATCACACATTTCTAAAAGTTTAGAGTTTCAACTCCAGTTTCTTTATCAGTGAAGTCATTCAAAGAGGCTGAATAGTGCAATGAACTTAACTGGTCGTAACCTACTGGTCGTAACCACTTTGCAACGATTAAACTTCAATTAAAAGTAATAAAGTTTAATTAAACCCAGTTTTACAGTATTAGCAGTTAGTTACAATGTAATTTTTCATTAATATGAGATGTCCTTTAGACAGAGGAAGAAACCTCCTGAATATTTTTGTCTTTTGTTTCATCTTGTGAGGTCACTGGTGGCTTGTATGACTGCAGTAAATAAGGTATTAGATCACCAGCTTTTGCAGGGTAAAGAGAGGTAGCACAACCAGTCTTAAATACAAAAGACGCACTCAAAATAATATCCAGTTATAATCACAGTTACCCTCAGAATGCATTTATAAACAAGTACATCACTTAGCCTACTTTTCAAAAACAACATTAAGTAGTTGTGAATGCATAACCTGATGAACTTCTGTTTAATCAATGTAATATTTCTTAAAGCAATCTAACAGTGACATATTTGCATTGCGTTAAACTCGATTTAAAACACGATCAGTTACTAATCAATAACGCGCTTTGGCTTCACGTGCGTTAGAAGCTGGACACTCACCCACATCCACAGACAGTAAAACGCACAGAAGAGCTTGATAAATCCACATTATGTCCGATTTCATGGTTCTCGGTTTGATATTCCAGGATTTGGGATGCAGAGTTTATAAGGTCCGAGCTGGTGCTGCTGCTGGTTTGAGTGATGAACAGAAACGGATCGCAGCGGTCTCTCTCTCTTCTTTCTCACTCACGCGCTCTCTCTCTCGCTCGCTCTCGCTCTCTGCACGCACGCACGCACGCGCAACATTAGCGTTTATTGGCGAGTTTGATCCTAAATTTGGACGTGGATGTGGGATTTAGCAAAACATAGACTGATGAACGCGTCATTTCCTAAAGCTTTGACTGATAACCACATTAGAGACATGCAGTCTGGCCATTAATAGTGTTAGGTGAATGATGACTAACAATAATAATAATGAATGAGCTTTAAAGGTGTGTATGTTTTGTGGAATTTCTCTGCTTTGTTCGTCACTTGTGATTGAGGTGAGACAGTTTGAAAATTAATGTAATATTAAATTAATACTAAACACAGTTAGGCCATAAATAAATAAATGGGACATTAATACACAACAATATGTATAGGCAATAACGTAAATAAAACTTGTAGGCTTACCTGATGAGCAAGACAGTGTGTCTTTAGGATTTGGTTATGATTACATAACCCCCGAAATTAGAATGTCGTTGTAAAGCTCTATAGGCCTTCAGAGAACACAAAAAGGAAAAACTCTTTAGAATTGTTCTGGTTGCTCTTTTCCATCCATTTACAGTGAATGGGTCGTAGTCATTTTGAGCTTCAAAATGGACACAAAACACCATAAAAGTGATCCATGTGTCTCATTCATTGCATATTCCAAACTATGTGAAGTAGACAGACTGGATAATGTACCTGTAAAATTTCATTCTTAACATAAACATCATAAAATAGCAATATAATACAAAGTAAGAGAGATTTTCTTCTCAATTCCCAGAATTTAAATTAAATTAAAATCTTTATAGAAAGGGAGGCTCTGAAATAAACATATTGAAATTTGAATCTTATAGTTTTCTGAAAAGGCTTTTACAAGCAACTGACCTTTATATGCATTTTCAGATTATTTATGGGAGGTTAAGGGATATTTACTTGAAACTTAGCGCTGCAATATTGCAACACTTTTAAGGGGGAAAAGTAATTCATCTTCAGTATCAATGCTTGCATCAATGGTAAAATGAAACAGTCCCTAAGAAGTGCATCTGAGACAGCTACCCTTTGACTTTTAACATTACTACTTTCTGTTCTTGGTCACTATATCAACTAGAAAATTCCAGAAACAAAGTGGATTTCTGAGGAGTAACAGCACAGTCCTTCTCCATGAAGTTAAGCGATCCAAGACACTGTCAGGTGACCCCCAGGCACAGAATAGTTTGATTGCAATCTGAAAGTAAAATCATGGTGAGGGGATTGGGAGTAAGCGAATGGCTGACCACTTCACACCCACCCTGTTATTCAACAGCAAGGCCAACGTATGCAATATAAGCTACAGCATCAATAAAGAAAGAATCTCCCGCTCTCGATGCTGGTCGGAGTGGCACAGCTGGAAGCAATCCCATTCCGATTGCCGATCGCTGGGCTTCATGTTTAACTAAGTGTTCTTGAGTATTTAGACGCGAACCATGTGGAGGGCACAGTCGTTATTTCACAGGAAATCTACACTTTGGCCGTTAATGGGCAGTTCTAAATGCCCTCTAGAGAGCGAGAGAGAGACATAGAAAGAGGTGAAACGCAGACCTCAGATTCTTTCTCATTAAGTCGCGTGGAGCTTTTAAAGTCAGCCTAACTGTTGAAATGTTTGCTTTGCGGTATGTGTGGCGAGCAGGTGGGCCCAAGCGGCATGCTGGCCAGCCGGCAGCGGTGGAGCCCAGGTGTCAGCGTGTCAGTCAGAGGGAGAGAGCTGTGCCTTGCGGGGCTGTTGGGGAGAATGTGGCCAGATTAAATGCCTTGACTTAAATACATCAGGCTGGGCTTCGACCACCACCCAATCCCCATGGGCGCCTCGGCCTGGTGTTGTGAAAAGTACTAGCTTTACAATGAGATGAAGGGGTCTCTATTGAGCAACTGATAATGATACAGTCCCATTTGTCAGAACATCTGTCTGTGTCATGTATCACACTCCAGAGTGACAACTGTTCGGTGGGATGAGTCACATTTTCCCACATGGTCGGGACATTTTTTCTATTTTTGCAGCTTTGCTTTGCAGCTCAAATTTCTGATTCACATATGCTAATAAGTTGCAACGTAACAAATGTAGCGGCAGATCATTTTACTATTTTATGGCTTATTAGAAAAATTGGAAAAAAAGTAGTTCGGGACTTAATCGAGTAATGATGCACTGCTCACTCAGAAGTGACTTTAACATCTGTTGATCAACAAACTAAATTCACATGACCAAAAACCTGAAACCAATTAAAAAATAGCCCTTACAAGACATTTCCAATCTCACAGATTCCTATTGAAGAGACTTAAATGTCACTATATCCCTATATATCAGTATACTTAAATATCACTATATCAGGGATTGCCACCTAGCAAGTTCATAGCAATATCCCAGGCAGGCACCACTCGCATATATCTCATAAAATGACCCTCCTAGTTTTCCATTCTCTCCTCTGCTCCTTTATCTTGCTGAGTGTAGCTATAACCTCCTGGCTCTGTCCCAGCACAGCCATTGAGTCAATGAGTTTGTGTGTGTGATCTTGCTCCAAAAACGCTTGTTCCTTTTAGAGAACACTTCATTAAAGTACCATCAGAACTCCCGTCTAAACCTCAGCCACTCCTCCAATCTCTGATTCGTGCTGTCTCATTCATTAATTGCCATTCTTATTCTTTTTGATTGTATCTGTTTGTCCCACTTCCAAACAGTCTCTATCTCCATCACTGCCTTTGCTCAAGCGCTCCTCATCAGTGTGAGGGCTGCCGCCTCAGAGGAGAGCGTGTGCTTCGGCTTCAGGCGTTATATTGCAGCTGGACAAAGAAAAAGCTCAGATATCAAGGGAGGAAAAGCAAACCATGAGCACAAAGGTCTCAGAGTCACATTAGGACAACACAGGCCTCTTAAAACACTGGAGACAGATTACAACAAGGCTGGATTAGAGCTTTGTGTCTGGTACCAGTGAATTACCATCAAGGGGTCAAGGCTTGGCTGGCTGGAATGAGCCAGTTTGCCCCTACTGGTAAAAGTCTGCAAAAAGCTTATTCTCCATTTATAGCCATTAAGTAGCCATGTGTTTTGACGAAATACATTTTTACAAGCATCTCAAGCATTTCATTGTGCAGCTATGGTATGTTTTGTTGGTGCTTTTAATGTGACGCTGTGCTGTCACTTTTATTTTTGTGTAAAACAATTGTAAAAAAGCTCACTCGCATGTCTCTTACCCATTTTTCCCATAAGGCTAATGTGGTCATGCATACAAACAGCATGGTGCATGCATGATACCAAGCTAATAAACAGTAACCATAAGTGAGTCATCCAAAACTTCAAAATGAATATTAGATTATGTTTTGTCTTTTTTGAGGAACTCCCACAATGTTCTGGAATGTTTCAGAAAGCTTTGGAATATTACAGAAACTTCTAGAATGTTCCAATCCACGCAAAAGCAAATCATAAAAAAGAAATAATCTGTTCTAAACCAACATTTTATAATTAATTATAGAATTTCTAAAATGTACCTGACCTATATATTTATCAAAATATTGATGCTGCATTCAAATAAACTGTACAATAATAATTAGCAAAAAACATCACATTCAGTTTGTCCTTCTTTATATATTTTAAACCATTATGCTCAAATATACTTGCTTTTCTCAAGGATATTGTTCTGTCAATGTGACAAAAACCTCGTCTCTCACAACTAGCGAGAGGGAAGGGTGGGGCCTCACTCTAGTGGCTTGAGAGGAACACTAATTCTCCAAGGCTGGGGTCTGTCATCCTGCTGTATGCACTTTCACAAATGCGCAAGTACCATTCCCTAGTGGGACTCAAGTTTTAACCTCCATCGAGGGGCCTAATCGCTAGTATGATCTCCTTTCTGCCACCTTTGACCTAAGCTTGTCAAAGTAATGGCCTCCTTGCCCTCCCATGCTCATTCTCACTGTTTCTCATTGCCCCTTATGAATTTTTACACATTTTTATAAAGAAGAACTATAATGAGAGGTTCAGATGCAAGTACATCTGACATTTTAATTTTAAATTAGCATCTCTTTCTGACTATGTTTCTTTCTAAGTACAAGTACTTTTAAGTGGGCTGAGATCTAGTGCATTTAAAGTGAGATTATTGATGAACATACAACATGGACCCCATTCACTCAGTAATGTTATCTCATTTTTGACCAAGATCGTTTGCATTTTCATATGCTTACTAAATTAGATATGTATGCACCTTTTTCTTGACATAAAAATGGGCACCATTTTTGAATTCTATGGGTCGAACATCTGATCTCATCAGCGTCCAGATAATTTTAACTGTACAAAACAGATTGTTTGGCTTTTTGATATTGAAATATGAAATATTGATATTGGTGTGATTTACCTATGTCTAATTTACCTATAATAAACCGGATGCCTTCATTAAGCTTACTTCTGTGTTGAGGAAAAGGTGGATAAATGCCCAATTCGACCCCTCCAAGCACTAAGAAAAGGCACTTGGAATAGTCAACTTGACATCATTCACCATACTGCTGGTGTACAGAAACAGTCGCTAATGAGACATCTAGTTAGTCTCGTTGTAAATTTTAAATTCGATTACGTAGCATGTAATGCATGGCACATTTTCCATGCTGAAGTGTAATATTTAAAGTCCAAGTGAACTGGAAGTTTGCGACTGTTTTTACTTTTATATTGTGACATACTTCAGATAGAAACAGAATTTTAAATTAGGAAAGTAGAGGGCGTGGCATGTTTTTTATTCAGCGAACAGATTGGATGTGCAAAGTAGGCGTTTCAGGAAAAAAGAGGTGTGGTTAAAGATGTCATGCTCATGCCCACAGTGTCAAACTGATGTCATCAATGAAGGGGAGGAGCATTTTCAGATTTTGATTAATGATTACGAAGGCAAAAAAAATATATATATATATATATTGACTTGGCTTGACATGGTTGAATTGTTCACTAAATATAGTCAATTTTGATTTCACAAAGAGTTGCTTGCCTTTTAGCAAGAACTGTTAAAAAACATAACTAGTAACAAGACAGTAATAGATGTATTATGAACACAAATTTCAAAAGGAATTTGACAATAGAGAGGTAAGAGTTTCTCACTGAGAGTTTAAGAACAAATGCATTCTGAGAGAACAGACCTAGCAGAGAAAACGCAGCAACTGAACAGCGAGTCAGAGACCCACAGTTCTCCCTTGAGCGGTAATAAAGCGGCCCTCCAGCACTATGAATCTACACGTCTGGGGCTTTCCTTGCTTGTTGTGTAGCGAGCATTGGTCCCACACTCTAATAGGGAGCAGATGGCGTGTTATTTCACAAGTTGCGCCTTGGAAAAACATTCCTGCACATAAATCCAATTACAAACGAGCAGGTTTCTTAACCCTGGCGCGCGTGCGACCGGCCACAGATCACATCGGTGCGGCTCGCGCTTTCCCCAGATAACACTGTTACGGATGAAAACATAAGAAAGTGGACTGACCACACTTTTGTAACTTGACGTCAGCGAGGACACAAATGAAGGAGTTTCACTGAAGCAAAAATAAACCAACAATGGACTAAACAATGTTAAGAGGATCATTTGTTTCGTGGTTATGGCTCAATTAAGAATTTCCAGGAAAACCTGTGAGGCATCTTCTCTTTCTTACATAAGTTTCATTTCTGGTGTCAAATGGATGAAAACAAGTCTTTACAAACAAGTATCACTTCTTATCTCTTAGTATCTCTTGGGGTGGGACATACTCAGGTATTTGTTTTCCAAATAATAATAGTCCTTGGTCTGTTACTTGCAATATAAGTTGGAGGCAGGTGATATTAGGAGGGAAGTATGTTCGAATTTGATTGGACAAACATGTCTCAAATGAAAAATTAAACTACTTTAAAAATTCAAAAACTACAATAACAAAATCAGATGAGGGTCCTAAAAACTATTTAAAAATCTCTGTAGGACTGATCCAATCCTTTTTGCTTATTGGTTGTCGTCCAGTTCCTGGTTTACAGTTTTGAAATCAAGCCCAAAGAAAAGTCCCTGGCCTGGCCTGGAAAGGGTGGAGGGCTGGAGCCCTGGTGCTGTGGCAGCTGTGAGGTTGTCTGGCACCTCATTGCTCGCTAAGTGGCTCCACGTGTGAGGGAACAAGCCCAAATAAATTGCTTTACCTTTCCAGACACACGGCCACCCCGACACCCTGCTGAGACCGCTCAAGACCGGACTCTGAGTGACTGCGGTGTCTTAAGTGGAGTTATTAGCAAGGAAGAGAGAACACAGAGGGAGAGGGCGAGCGAAAGAAGAAAGCAGGAGACAGGTGTTAATAGATGTCCTACAGCTTTCAAAAGTCTCTCATGCAGGTCTGGGTGCTGGACTTCAGTTTCACAGGCAGCAAATTACCTGGACCGCAGTTTGACCCCCTCGCCTTTCAAATGCACACACACCTCCTCCAGAAAAGATTCAAAAGGGGTTACAAATTTAGTTTACTTTTGCATTTTTTTATTGCGCAGACATAAACACTACATGCAAGTATTTTTTTTTTTATATTTGTTTGATTCAATATGCTACTTGTTTACACTTTACGACTAATTTTCACTAATAACTATTAAGAAAGAATTTTGTGTATATTAAGAACCCAATTTGTTGCTTTTTAAAACTCGGTAGTTGTTATGTTTAGACACGTGCATCCGTATACATTTACAGTAGCTAGCCCAAGCGTTTTACCCCAAGGCAGACATATTTGGTTATATGTTCCCTGAGAATCAAACCTATGGTCTTGCGCTGCTAGCACAACCCTGTTGTTAAATTAGACATAGTGTAGCAGCTATTTTGAGTGACAAACAGTGAATCAACTAGCTTTTTGAAGAGTTTATATCTTCTTAGTTGCAGTCATTTGGCTTTATCCCACGGGTTCAGTGACCCATCAGCCAGCATGAATCTCCCTCTCCTCTCCAACAAGCTACAAACCACTCAGCAGACCCCTTTGTTTGTTAATAAAGAGTTAATGTTAATTCTAGTGTTTATCTCTACACATAGTATCGGGGCTCTGCTGTTGAGGTGTTGAGTAAGGGGTCAAGGTAAACGAGCAACCCCAGCAAGTAAAATCTGAGCTCCAGAGAACCACTTTTTCTATGCTGCATACCTGAACTTTTGTTGGGATGTGAACTTGGATGGATGGTGCAGACCAACAGATGTTCCTCTCCCTTAATGCTTTGGGAAATAAACCCTAACAAATGGAAAATGGCCATTTAAAGTCTGGAGGAGAAGTCTTGCAGGACTAGGTCAGTGCTAGGGAACCTTCTAAAGTTATAAACCATGTTTTTGGGCTGCTCTTTCGACAGGAGAAGTTGGCATCCAAATGAGGAAACTGATTCCAGACATCTTCCTCCTTCTGTTGTGGCTTTATCAGTCCAGGTCTGTCTGGAATCCTGCACAAAAGGGCTTTTTTTTTTTGAGGGGTATCATTGGGTGAGCTAAATCCAGCGACCACAAGGACACAGAAAAGACACCAATGCTCCATCTGCCACACACACTGAAGCCAGTCGCTGGAAGATGCCACTGAGATGCAGAACTTGAAAGAGAATAAAAGAGCGTCTGTGTGCATAAATAAACCATCCCCGGGGCAGGGTGACTCCTCAGCTGAAACATAAAGCATGGAGAGATTAAACAGCCAAGCAGCTGCCTGGCATCTAACATCGTGCAGACACTTTTAATAACACTATCATGTCACAAGATCATTATCACAATCACTGCTTCCTGCTACAAAAAACACATTGTGTTATTGTGAGTCAAGAGTTTGTGTTAAGAAATGCTGATTCTGCACAGACTCCATCCCACACCTGCAGAGCTGCATACACACACATACGAACTTCTGACCACACTTGGGAAATTTAACCAATAACTATAACCAATACCTTAACTATTAATAAGCAGAAAATTAGGAGTTTTTTGAGGCAAAAGTAGTTGATGGTTTGTTAATAGCAAGAATTGAACCTTAAAAAAAAGTGTGAATGAGTTTAGCTAGTCATGAAAATTCGACCAATAGATAACTGTTTTCAGAAATAGTATAGATTAGCTTGCTACACTCTCAGAAATAAAGGTACAGAAGCTGTGACTGGAGCGGTACCTTTTCAAAAGGTACACAGAAATTATCCATTGTTTTATTTAAACAAAAAAGTGATGTTGCAAAACTTCGGGATTTTATGGGGGGGAAATTTCGGGAGGAGAGTATATGAATCAGCTGGCGCAGCATTAACTAATCAATCTCCTCATTTCATCCGTCCAATCAGATCCATCTTACCCACTATAAATAAACCTATTTCCTTCCCTTCCACATCTCGTCTTTTGTGCATCCCTCCTCCACCCCTTCTCTGCCTGTTTTCGTGCATTCCTTCAAGGGGGGCACGCAGGGTCCGAGCTGGACGCCGACCACTGCCCTCGCTAGGGTTCTGATCACTATAGGGCTCGGGGTCTGCCGACCTCCCGGCTCGCCTCCGTACAGCACGCCAAACTCGCTTACTATGTATTATGAGGAAGTGTTAACTCGTGAAATCCCCCCCCCCCCAAAAAAAAAACAAAAAACAAAACATGGATACTAGATAGACCATAATTACCACAAATGAACCATTGTTTTGCTACACCATTCATTTCTTAACCATTGTGCAATAAAGCACACCACTTTATTTTACGGTTACACCTATTAGCTGCTTTTTAGCATGCATATTACTACAATGTTAGCCATTTATTAGGTCTAATTAAGCACATATTAAAGTGCTTAATTCTAAATGACCTTATTATACATCCCTAATTCTACCCAATGTATAAACTTATCCATCACCTTACTATTAATAAACAGCATATTAAGAATTTATTGAGGGAAAAGTCAAAGTAAATAGTTGACAAGTGTTACTGTACCTACCCTAAAGTGTTACCATTCTTGTAAAGGTAATGCAGACCCAGCTGAATAAACAACACAGTCTCACTCCAATTTGTCACATTTTGACGTTTGGTCAAAACCCTTTGTGTCGCTTTTTGAAGCTGAGGGGTCCTCCACTTTTTAAATAGGAAACTCTTAGCATCAATGCCGACGCAATATTTTTTTTATTTTAACGTCATAATTAAATGATCTATTGGGTAAAAACAATGGCATTACTGCATACATGTAGGGGTGTGATTTTTCAATGGAAACAGTTTTATTTATTTACACATTTATGAGCACATAACCAGCAGGCAGATACAACTAACCTCATCATTTATTTGAAAAATATTAATATTCCAAGTCTTTTGAGGCAAAATAATTGATTGGTGAGAGAAATCCCTATGTCAACGTTGGTTGTGAAATACTATTGTCTCTTGTGTATCTCGTGATCGATTGCGTCGTGCTACGGGACGGTAGTATGTTTTCTAAATGAGATGTGAGCGTGTTAACGGAGTGGGATCATTTTTAGTGATTAAAACCTTGTGTTTTACTCTCTTCTTCGCGTAAACACTTTGTACGGCTTCAGAAAACTTGGAATGTGACACTACTTGTTTTTAATGTATTTATACTGTTTTTCAATGATTAGTTTGTGCAATAAACTCCTGTGACTGCATTTGCCTGTGTGTGTGATTATTGTTCAGAGGTGGGTAGGTTCAGGGTAGGGATGGGGTTTGGTGCTCCAATAAAAGTAAAAGTATCTGCATGCAAACCATTACATTTAGCCAAACAACTGAAAGCAATGAAGGAACTATCACGTCAAAAAGAGACTAAAAAGGGGTACCTTGAGCTTCAGAAAGCGACGCAAAAGGGTCTTGACCAAGTGTCAGAATATGACGAGTTGGAGTGACACTGTGTTGGAAAAAAATGCTGGTCCTTTGCTGGTTTATGCTGGTACTTTGCTGGTTTAAGCATAAACCAGTAAAACAGCCATCGTAAACCAGCAAAGGACCAGCCTAATCCAGCATCCCATCATCAAGTCACACCTAACCAGCATATGTTTTTTTTTCATCAGGGGAGTATAATACATGATAATTCTTTAGCATGTTAGCATGTATTACTGTAGCATTAGCAAGGTGACAGACAAAGCTCACGCAAATGATTCTGAACATTAATACAAATTACAAAATACTGAAATTAATTGGTGGACTTGATACTGTACATCTATTATTTCAGCCATTAATGTGCTGAACAAATTGTTAGCTTGGCAACAAGCCAATGTCACAACCTGTGAGTGAAAACTTTTGCTCAGCTGGTGGGTAATTCATTAGTGAAGTTAAGATAAAGGTGCTTCCTAATTAGCTATTAGCAATCATCGAGCCAATGTACTACATTTTGAGGCAGCCTTTATGTAACATTATAGCATCTGTATTTCCAGCGATGGCTGAAAACTCTCTTTCCCTCTCTTTGGCTTTGTGGTGGGGTTCAGCCGGACATTACACACATCTGTGAGAAGTTATTGTGTTTGGCTATGCTGCGTGCGGCGGCCAAATCACTTTCACAACAGACAGCTGGACATGAAAGGACATGAAAAGCAAGAGCGCTACCAGACTCCCGCTTTCAGAACGCGTGTCTCAAATGAGTCGCAGGTGAGTCACAGTCACACAGTTCAGGGGGTCTGTGGAGTTTACAGCTGCTGGTATGGACCACGCATGTGTGTATAGGGGGAGTGGGCATGAATAAGAAGACTATCTAAAAAAGCAATCCTTTTAGTTCCAATGACCCACCTAGAAGAAAGACTTGGCATCTAAACATTCCTGATTGTAGTGGTTTCTCTCCAGAAATGACTACAGAAGAGAGAAATTGTTTACAGCACCTGGAAGCTCCTCTACATCCTCTGTTGTGCGTATGCACAGTGGAAGCCAACTCAGGGCTGATTCTCACGAAAGCTTGGTTTCAAACGTCGCAAACGTTAAACGTTCACAAAGACTTCCGCAAACAAATTATTAACAGAGTTAGCGTTTCAGCATTCATATCTATGGGCATCTATTTAGCATCTAGCATATATTTTCCAAAGACAAGTCACAAGGAAAGCAAGGAAAAAAAAAAAAATTCTGACTATTAGCAGTCATGCCCAGCTACGCAAAACTCTAAAATGATAGCTATTCTTAAAGACATATGAGAATTCAGTCATTAACTAATTACCTTCTTGTCGTTCCACACTTTTACGACCTTCGCTCATCTCCGAAACACAAAATTAATATTTTTTGCTAAAATCCGAGAGCTTTTTTCTGGCCCTGCATAGACAAAGCAGCTACCACGTTCAAAAACCAGAAAGGCATTAAGGACATTGTTAAAATAGTCCATGTACATAGTGCAATGTTATGAAGCTACAAGAATACTTCTTGCTTTCAAGAAAGAAAAAATAATTCAGCGATTTCTCTTCCCCACTAGGCTTCGATGCTCGTCCTCTTGCAAACAAAAATACAACACAAAATAAAAAAACCTTATTTATTCAACCGTTTATTTTCTTCCGTGTCATGACAGTGCGACATAGAAGTGAAGAAATTGTTGAATAAAGACGTTATTTTTGTTTTTTTTGGGCACAGAGTTTCGTAGCTTCATATAATATATCATATCATATAATTAAGGTTACACCACTGGACTATTTTAACGATATCCTAACTACCTTTCAGGTCCTTGAATCTGTCAATTGCACTCGCTCTCAGAATTCATCCAAAATTTCTTCATTTGTGTTCTGAAGGATCTTACAGGTTTGGATCAACATGAATGTAAGTAATTTTCATTATTTGGATGAACTATCCCTTTAAATGAACTTTTTATTTGATTTTGACAACTTTAATTTCCAAAAGACTTTCTGTAATTACCCGCCTAATATATTTTATTTATTTTATTTTATTTCTTTGGCACTTGACATGTTTTCAAAATGATGAGGCAAATCTGAAAGAATATAACTATTCCTCGATTAAGCACATTAATTTACAAACTACTACTGCTATTTTTAATAAGTAAATTACATAATATTGGTTTAATAATGGATTTAAGTATAGACAATTTTATTTTATTTTAGAGTTTAGGAATATAACAAATATGAAAGAAGTCACACAACCCAAACTTTACATTTCACTGTTAACACAAAACTTGTGCGATAAGCAGTGCTGAAACCTTGCTGTGAAATAGACAGCTGTTTTCTTGGATATCCAGAATCTGTCTGGAGGCGTTCTGGAAAAATAGCAACCACTGTCATTCCATAAAGCATCAGTGAGCCTTTATAATGGAAATAAAGCGGCCTCCCATCTAATAACCAGAAGCGATCAACATACAAACAGCAGAGTTTATTCAAACATAATTGTTTAGCAATCAAGCTTTAACTCCAACGAAATTCAACCGCAAACCTATAAATACTGCTTGCAACCCCATCTGAATCTTGAGGTTCGGTCCTTTGCAACTTGTTAAGTCCCCACAAATACCAACAGTCCAACATCAACCTTCAGAATAAAGACACTTTAGGCTAATATCTCTGCTGGAGAGAATCTCCACAGTCAGACATGGTGTTATTGCATGCTAGTCAGTCTGATTTGGCTGCAACCACTAAGATGTTTTGGACTCTGTAATGCAGTCTTATTAAAAATGCACATCCAATGTGCAACATGTAGAATGTTTAGAGAGGAAACATGCTGTTTTAATACAAACAACTAAACCATGCTGTTGTCAAAATCCCTGGAAGGAGATAGAACATGGATGTGGATGGCACTTGTGAATTATGTCGAGTTGAAATATGTGCACAGTGAGCATGTTTAGTTTTTACTGTGCACTGTCCACTTTTGTTTATGAGTTCAGGGTCGATGTGGTGACAAGGGAGGAAAAACATAAGGACACGTTCCATTTGAGAGCCACCACGTCTAGAGCCCGTTGTGAAATAAGGCCTTGTAGAGTCGAAGAATGTCGAAGAATATTAGGGGAGAAAAAAAGTGAATGACTAACTCAACTATTCAAAGCAGCTTTTAATAACAACAGATCCACACAGGCCCGGTCATAAACAAATGAATAAAATGTAGGAATGATGTTTATTCTGCGATCGCATTTACTCGTGATCAAACAGACTGTTGTGATTGAATAATTATTGAATATAAATCCATTCTCCTGTTTCCAATGATGATTTTGCTACTGCTAGACAAAAAAAAAAGAAAATAGGTTTTTTAAGATATATCATTTAATTTATAAAGTCAATTCATGATTTAATTACATACATTAAATTATATATATATATATATATATATAAACTGAGGAAAATAAATATTTATTTAATTAAATTTAGTTAAATAAAATCTTAGTATTTGAGACAATGGAAATGCACATAGCATTTAAAACGAGCCTGATAAATTAATATATATATATATTTGCCAGTGCAGAGAGGAAATTAATATGTAAGAGAACTTATGCATAAATCCTTTGTTTATAAATTCAATTAAACACCAAACAAAACACAGATGTAAAAATAAAATAAAATTTAAGAGCATTTCTGAGAAATCCCAATAGAAAAGCATTTGCTATTATTGTCAAAAACACAAATAACGTTTGAAAAACCATACACTGCTGAATTATTGACAAATGTGTCTCAAGCATGTAAATAAGATCAATAGTGACTTCGTGACTTTGGTTCGTGGTTTGGACTTTGGACATGGTTTGTGTTGCAAGTAACTAATGAAAGGCAAAATGTTGTGCCAAGACCGCTGAAGACCCCGACTCACACCTGCTTGCCGTACCCACTGCACTTTTCACACCAATTCCGATGCACAATCAAATATTTATGATACCGTTTTACAGTCCACAAAATATTTTACATTTCTCCCTTTAAGCATGCAGCATTAATAGACTGACAGCTTTAATAATACCTCAGCCGTTAATATTACAGCTTATTTCCTCCCTCCAGTCTGTAAAATATGTAATTTTATATCGTACGTGTCCTTTTAAGGCTTCCCCCAGCTGTTTCGCAAATATAAACGGGCCGTTCATTAAACAAAAACACTGTGGGGACTGTAACTGAACTTATTTGAAAGCAGTTAGGAGCACAGAAGTACCCTACGTGAGCTTTAACGGTCTCATAGTATATCAACACATCGCAGTTAATATCGACAGTAAACGTAGGAAGGACCTTCACGTTCGAACTCAAGGTGAAACGCTACTGAGGCCTTCAATGTCAAATCAGAGGTGAACGAGCGCATATGGCGGTGGAGCAATAGAAAAGCGATGGCAGTCAGATAACATTGTGTGAAAATATCGACGGCTTTCAGCGATTCGCGGGCCGTGTTGTGGTTGGCTCGGTCCGAGTCCTCGCTGATGACAGAAGAATGTCACATGAGAGCAGAGAAACTGCAGACTCTAACTTCCCTCTGACATACATGGGGAAAAATGTTTTGGCAGCAGGACAAATACAAGTAGAAGTGATTTTGGAAAAGAAGAAAAACAGAAATCTGTCACAGTCGAGGCAAAGGACACAGCAACACTCATATTGATGGTAAAGGTTTTATTCTGAATATACTTGAACATGAATTTGAGACTGTTTCAGGGTTAGTTTTTTGACATTTTTCTTTTGCTTTTTTTAAACAAATATACTGAATCAGACAAATCAAGATTCACAATTCTAATGCGTAATATAGTGGTTCTTAATTGGTGGGCCGCAGGTCTGTTCTGAGGGTCACGGACTGAAGAAAAAACTGCTAAATGCATATAATAAAATGCTAATAAGCATATAATCTTGCATGGATCTAAAAGTCAATGCCATATTTAATTATACGTAAAGAAAAACAATTCTGTGAGGACTGAAAATGGAAGTCTGAATTGTGTGATATAAACTCACACTTGTGAATTACAATTTATTTCACAATTGCAACTTTTTTCTCACAATTGAGATATAAAAAAGTCCAACTTTGAAGCTGTGGGAGACTGATGGGCTCTCAGAATTGAAAGTTTATACTGTATCTCACAATTCTGACTTTATAACTAACAATTTGCGTAATAAAGTCAGAACAGTGAGATAAAAAGTAGCAACGCACCTTTTTTTCTTTTTTATTCCATAGATGAACATACGATTGTACTGTTGTATACTTGTTGTGTTAATCATTCATCCAAAAAAAAAAAAGGAAAAATTTATAGCCTAATAAAAAAATTAAATATAAAAAAAAAATACAGTATGATACATTAAGAGACTGTACGTCTAACTATCAGCTTTTTACAAGAAAGAAGTAAACACTTCCTACATTTTTTCAGTTAACATCAAATATCTTGCCGTAATTTAATTTGTGATTTTAATAAAAAGCTATTTCAACCAAATTAGGCCACTGACAATATTGTTATTTGTAATTAATCCAAAATCATGAACAGTGAAAAATAAATACAACCCAGACTACATTAAATACAGGTTACTTTTAATACTGTTTGTGTCACCACTTAAAATCTGGTTCCTGAAGTAAAACCAGATGCGAACTACTGGATGACAGTAAAATTAAGGGGGACTGAGAATAAGCCCACGGATAAATCCTCCTAAACCCTGACTGAGGCAGACTGACGGTCAGCCAGGAGGCAAGTGGAGGCAGCAGGATCTGACTGACCACTTAAAACACACTTCACACTACCGGACAGTTCCAGAGATCAAAACCCACACAGACCAGACAGACAGAGAACCGAAACGCCAGCTTTTCCTGTTCCTGAGGTGACAGCTTCTGAGCTCACTCTGTACAGGAAGTTAAACGAAAGCCTTTCTTCATCCCGGTTTGTCTGAAAGACTAAGTTGCTAAATCTAATTCAGTATTTTCTAAGGAGTAATATGAATTGATCTCGTATTTCCCATAAACATCTGTCTTTTTGATATTCTAGAAAACACTTTCACCTCTATTAAGGTATCCTGTAAACAATTTCTGTCAGAAGCTGGAGACCCTTAATGCGTTCAAATACTGGTCCCGAATCAGTTTTGACATTTAAGGTTAAGGTTAGCTTGGACCGTCAGGATCGGGATACGTCTCGGTTCAGCAGCTGTCGCCCCAAGAAAAAGGCAGTAAATGTTAAGGTGAGGTCACATTAACAAAATAAAAAAAAAAGTCCTTTTTCAATAGTGTAACGACGTATGAAGCACAGCTCACTTTCAAAGCCAGCAAAAATGAGCAAAAGCTGCAATCGTCGCCATGTCAGACTCAAAATCGCAAATAACTCCTATTCAATTTAGCTGAATGTGATTACACCGTCAAGGTCTTTGCACCTTTATGGTCCAAAATTTTGGGGCTAAATGTGTTTTTTTTCTTATTTATCACAAAAATGCAAAAAGTTTTTTTTTGTATGGACGAAACGAAACGGACGGAAATTTCGTAGGCAGTTTGTAAACGTGACCGACACAACATATGGTCGTATTTATTTTTTAACATGTACAAATTTCGTACTCAGTGTGCAAAGACCTGGCTGCATCCAGAATGGAATATTAGCATACTACAGTATATACTGAATACTGCGCAGTATGTTCCGTCTTTTATTTTAAATAAAATAAACATTCCAAACAGTTGAATGCTACATTGTGACATCATCAGAAGGGAACCAATGTGTTATCTGTATAAATATGTACATTTTTGCAATCAGTTTACAAAAAGAAGGTCGGGTACATTGTATTACAGTAGAATACTGCACATATGAGGAAAAATAGTTAGCCTTCTAGGAAATTTGTATTTGCATATTGAAAAATTGCATATTTTCCAAAGTGTACATACTACGTACTTCGTATATGGTAGCAGTATGCTAGTATGCAATTCCGAACAGAGCCGTAAACTGTTACTTTACACACTCGAGCATCTACAGAGACAAATATTGTAGCATCACACACACAGAAGCAAACGTGTACATGCACACACAGCTTAGTTTTCACTTTCAGTGCAACACATGCCGACTAAAAAGGGCATATGGATGAGATAAGATTATGTTTGTAAAGAACACACAGGCCATAGAGGCCATACACTGAGAGGAAGTACTTTAAACTTAGTATAGATATAAAAAAGATGACATTAGTTTTGCTGGGAATAAACGTGGGTAATTCATCGAGTTAACGGTCTGGAACTGGAGATGTTTTCAATAGTTTCTCATTTTGACAGCCAATTAACTACAATGTTTACAGCATTTCTTTTTATCATACACTGATTTAACGCATGTCACTACTAGAATGCTTTGATTTCGGTGATGAATCATGAAAAGAATGGCTTTTCAACGTAAGCCAAATCCACAGAGTCAAATTATGTTGTTTTCAGGTGCATTACCAAAACTGTTTCCTGTGTACAGAGGAAATGATGCATAAAGTCGCAGTGATGTTGCTCACTAAAATTCACTTTCCATTCCCGATTTGATGTTGTGTGTCTTCATGTCTTTTAATTTCCTGTTTGTCTACGCTTCTAAAATTAGAAGGAACGCGATGGTAATCAGTGCTGACAGAGACCCAGATGACTTCGTACATGTATACACTAATCCAAAAACAATGCAAATAAGGTTTAGCAGCCACTAATCACTTTCAGAAATCATCTGTTTGCTATTAATTAATCCTCATAAGTCCTAATTAATACAGTATTGAATATATTGGCTAAGCATTGCACATTCCGAAACGTTAAACTGAATGCTTAAATAGAAAAAAATGCTTTGAGTTTTTACGGACATAACATTCATGTAACAAATAATCATTTGTAGTTGAAGCCCCCCACGCCCACGTTTTTTTTAATAATAACTATGTTATTATTTACAGAAGCTCTGGCCCACAAGATTTCTGTTTTAACAAACTGGGCGAAAACATTTTAATATACAAATTTTTCCACCTAAGTTTTTACAAAAAAATTGTCTGCTTAATTTTCTACCAATTTTTTTATTTACTTTTAAACAAGTATTATTAATAATAGCACAATTAATAAATAAACTATACACAAATGATTAAAATATATTATTTAATTTAAAACTAATAATAATAATAATAATTAATACAGAAATTATTAAAATATATTATTATTATTACTAAACATTATTAAAAAAGAAAACACTACAAATAATTTATTACAATTTTATGAGCAGACCAGGGCTTCTGTAATTATTCTGATCTCTTCTTAAAATCTTAATTATTCCATAAACTTTGGATTTTGGCCCAGATTTTAATGAGGCACAAAGATCCAGTCAGGATCTCTTAAAGGGATGGAAGTTTAATTTTCTTATCAGATCAGAATGCCGATATTATGCATTTCTCTGGGTCAGATTGCACATTGTGATATTCCTTTGCTTATTTTTACATGAATCCATTCACATCAAGGCACGTTGACAAGAAAGAAAGGCTGACAGAGCTCTGCCTCTGACATTAAAGTGAAAAACGACACATCAGAGACAGCAAAACCAGGGGCAGCGTTTCTTATAAAAACTCTCAAGTGTCTCAAAATATCTGTAAACATGAGATAATTTTCTTTCCACCTTTTCGAGTTCTCCAGATGATATTAAAGTGTGGGAAAGAGCAACTGTATCATAAACGCTTTTCACCCTTCAGCCTCTGCATATCCACACATTAAAATGGTACATTAAATATAACCCAAAACTCAACATTAAACATACAGCAGAAAAAACTTTGCTCAATAACTTAAACAACTTAAAAGAAACAGCTAATGCACCAAAAAAGAAGGAAAGAAAAAACACACACACATGCAACAGCGGGCTTTTCTCGTCATATTCACAGCCAGGACGCATAACTTTGCAAACTTTTAGGTTGGTACGAGTCGGCTGTCATTTTATAACGCCCTAAATAAGAAGCAAAGGGCTGTTTTGACCTGCTTGGCATCAAGTGCAAAGTACTGCAAGACCACACACAGGGTAACGTTTGGCAGCAGTGTGCATTTGAAATGCACTATGGGCCGATAAAAAATAGCGAATAGAGGTACCCACGGACAAATGGAGGGAGGGATTGCTCACACCACACGGCGGTCGGAAATGAAACCGATATTCCCGAGGCACAGAGGTGGAGACCACTGGGAAAAACAAGAGACTTTTGCATCGGGTCACAAGCTCATTTGTCCTTTTTTTTCCAGTAATGGGCTGCAGACCACAAACAAGGCTGGATTTTGACCCAACCCGGAGGGGTCCGTTAAAGATCTCAGCAGGGCTAACCATAAAAGTCACATATAAACAGTTTGTAATACAGAGACGTGTAAATATGTAAAAGGACAAATAGGTTCCAAAAAAGGCATCACACCAGTAAAGGGCGAAACTTTGGTTGGCAGTGTTGTGATTGGATCATTTTTTTCATTTTAGAGACAGGACGAAGTGACGATGAAGTGTCAAGGACTGCCCACCCCGTCGCTCATGTGGAGAGAGTCTGACCTCACGGGTCAAATGTCAAAGGTCGTTGCTCATTTATCATCTCCGACCTACTTTGACCTTAAAGGCTGTGAGTGATGGCGGCTCGGGTTTTTACTTCCTGGGTCAGAGCCTGTCCCTCCATGTGCTGAGCTGTAACGTGGGAGTCCGGATGAACGGTGAAATATGGCAAGTTTTGGCATCGTAGAGGGGTGTGGCGTCTCTATGCTGAGGTCACGAGAGGCCGTGTCCTCCACCAATCAGAAGCCAGAGCAGCAGCAGCTGGAGGATGAACATGGACACGATAGATGGACTCAGACCCGATGCCCCACCGCAATCCTCGTTCTGCTCCTATTGCCAGCAAGAGAAAGTCAATAAGTCCGCCGAGGAACTAACATATAGTGTGGGAATTAACGGAAGGATGAAAAGAAAACTAATTTTCTCCATTGATAATAAAAAATATAGCAAAATGTTAAAACACATTCAGCTTTGTATTGGTTATGACTATTATTATTTTTGTATTATTTTTTTATCCTTTTTTCAATATTTTAAAAATAGGATATTAAATAAAGTTTTTTTTGGTTTTGTTTTAAATATATACAATTTAATAATATACACTACTGTACCATTCAAATTTTGGGATAGCAGAAGGAAAGAAATTAATACTTTTATTCAGCAAGAATGTGCTTAAATCAATGATAAAGACAGTACTGTTAGAAGAAGTTACTATTTAGAATAAACTCTGTCTTTTTTTATTAAAGAAATCCTGAAAATAAAATATCACAGGCTCTAAAAACATAATAATGTAGCACAACTTGCACAACATTGATAATAAATTGGCATAGAATGATTTCTAAAGGATGATGTGACACTGAAGAGTGAAGACTGGAGTTCTTCAGCTTTGCATCAAAAATTAATAAATTGTGAATAAATTATAAAATAATAAACCGCTTTTTTAAATTGCAATAAAAAAAATCAGAATTTTGCTCAAATGATGAGCACAAGAAAGCACATTTAAAAAAAAAAACATAAAAAAATCAAACTGATCCCAAACTTTTGAATGCCAGTACATATATATATATATATAGTAACATATAACATATTATATAATCACATGACATTAGGTGAACACACCATTAAACTACTATATCCCACTACAATCATTGTCAACACTTTTGTTTTTAAATAATATAAATAAATATGCTTATGCTGGTAATAATTTATTCAGTACAGTTGGTGAATTAGTCGAGCGAGAGAGTTACATCAGCTGTTTACCAAACTGTAAGAAGCAGCAGCTAATTAGTTTGACTCGTGCAAAATTAAATGCATGACAGAAAGAGATATTAATCTGAATTAGGCAGAAATAAAAAAAAAGTAAAGTATCAGAGTTGAAAATGTAGATAAAAAGAACAGAGTGTTTGCTGATAGCCTTTTGCACAAACTGCTTTAGCAGCTGATTCACTAAAGGAATTCAGGTAATGAAAGAAATCTCCATAGAAAGTTGTTTAAGCAAACTTGAAAAAGATTTAAAAAAAACTAAAGTGAATTTATAATTTGGCAGACTAGATAGATCAATAAAAGAAAGTAAGTAAATAAAGAAACAAATAAAGAGAGAGATAGAGGCAGATAGAGAGATGGACTGACCCGAGACAGCACATGAACACTGGCAGCAGTAACATGAGCAGAGAGGAAAGCAGTGGAGAGCCTGCATTTCTCCTACACATGGCCTCATCCTAACATACAATATACAGCCAAATACACAGCAGAAAAAGAGAGAGAGAGGAAGAGTCATGCAGAAAAATGTCTGACAGTCAGAAGTTTAAGCAACACGCTGACAAATGCTTAAGCCAAAAAGCGTTATACTGTAAGTAGAAAAGTAGAAAAGCAGGTAGTAAGTGTGTTTAGATAAAGATACAGTACTTGGTCAAAAGTATGTGAACACCCCACTCATACGTAACATTTAAATTCAAAATCATGAATAGGAAGCTCAGCTTGTGTATGGTTCACGTCTTTCTGCAAGACAGTGAAATTCCTTCATCCTAGACTCTTCAAGTCTTCAAAAACAGGATTGCATAACTATACGCTTGGTTTTATGCACCTGTTGGGTATATCTGAAACACCCAAACCAGTTAATTAAAAAAAGGTGTCCGCATTCTTTAGGCCATGAAATGTATGTTTGAGTGAGATTAGAACATGTCAAACAAAGCCAAGCTCTCCCAAACCAAGATCTATCACACGGAGAACAATCTCAGCGTTTCTTTCCATGACTCAGTGATTCTCACAGAGTCTCCGTGTGGTAGATCTCTGTAATGACTGAAATAAGAGCAGCAAGAATAGAGCATGATGCACATTAAGTCATGCTGATTGCTAGTTTGGTTGGTCTATTGTAGGCTTTTGCAGGAAAGAGGCGTTTGGGTGACTTACACTTGCGTTGTTGTCAAAACACTGTGTCGGACCTTTCCGATAGCGTGGGTTCTGGGTTATCTCACAGGGATCTGGACCTGGAGCTGTGAGACCAAGTTCAGGATTCAATCTTATGTAATGCGAAAATGTATTTTCCCAAAGTGCCATTTTCCGTATAAAACTGTGATTCGTACAAAAACATTTGGGTTAAACACTATACGCAGATCATATACAAATTCACCAGTACTGTACGAAATAACTTATATGAATTAATAAGATACCAATTGACTAAAACATAATCTAATTTATAATTGACATTAAAGTGTGTTGGCCATAAGACACTCATGCTGAAAAAAAACCCTAGTCTACTTTGGTTTATGCTGGTCTAGCTGCAAAATCTGTTTTTGTCTGGAGCTCCAAGGACGTTTTGCTGGTTTATTTAGCAAAGTAGCAAAAATACCAGAACTGCATAGTTTTAGAAAACTTTGCAAACTCTACGAGCCACATTTCCAAGGAACATGCTGATATTAACGAGATAAGCTGGGTAATGACTGGTCAATCATTTTTCCAGTTTACTGACATCAGCTGTTCAAATGAACTAGCTAAAATGTCTTTCAGAATGCATTTAATTTTTGTGTTAAATTGAAAGATGTAATGCATTTACTGGAAAAGCTACTTCTAGTTATTTCTGCATCTTTCCCAATACTGACACTGACCTCATCAGTGTGTGTCTCAATAGCAAACAGCAGGTTTGTTTGTATGTGAATGAAGGATACAAGGCTTTTCTTCCTGGGAGAAATATTTTTCATCAGCCTGGCAACACGGTGGTTTAGTGTCGGCAACAACAAGCACCAGATTTGTCTGCGGAAGCTTCTCAGCTATGAACTGCCTGAAAACAAAAACACAAGAGTATTCGCAAACTAATGTCACATTGATAATTATATCACGGGTGACGACTGATTAAAAGGCTGTATAATTACATAAAATATACAATTTATTGACTTAATGTGGTATAAAAATATATATAGAAAAATATATTAAGTTACAGAATTCTATAACTGCACTTATATATTTTTTTATTTTATTTAATATTTGTTTGGGAATTGCTACATGAGATGCAGTTTAAACAAGTAATATTAATAAACAAGTACATAAATAAATAGAACAAAAAATTATTTAGTTCCAAGATTGAAAATCTCACCTGGAGCAGTTCTGACAATCAATAGTTCCCTTAAAAGTTGTCTCATCGTTTTCAAAGAAATACTGTTTCTGCTCTTTAATGCAACTCTCTTTAGATGGAATTTCAGACGTGTCAGCTTCTAGGTCCGCTGCGAACAAAGCACAATTGTTATCCAATTTCCGCTAGATACAATACTTTTTTTTTGAATCACTGTTGAATTTGTGCCTAAGTAACACCCATTGAATAGTCAAAATTTGCACCGTGCCCCCATCACATTAATTGCCTTTGACATTCGGAAACGGCCACACTCTGTCCATTCATGAATTCAACATTAGCGGTCATTAACACTTTTTAGTTTTGGCGGTGCACCAGACGTCAAGACGTCTGCCAAACTGCAGTAGCATAATCATTGTTTCATAGCAATTAATTATTAATGTATAGATCTTACCTGCCTCGAGGAAGTTAGGAAATGTGATGCTGACAAACAACTGCTGCAATATTGACCTGGAGAAATCAAAAGTAATACCGATTTAGCTCAGAACAATGTTGTTGTCCGTATGCTGTAATCAAAGTCATTGGGTTCCAAATAAAATTGGCTCCTATTTACTTGTAAAACATAGAATGAGCCACTTAGTTAATAATCAATGGATTTTCAGTTTTTGTGCGAACTGAGAAGGCTAAATCGCTCACCAGGCTGCTGCAGAAGCCCACCATCCAATGTTCAGGATGTCAGCTATGGTGGGCTAAAAGGGACAAACAACATTTCTGTAAGTATAAGCTCGTCTAAAATGCCCTTGTGAAGTATCACCCCAATTAAAATCAGTATAAACCGTAAAATGTTGGCACCTTAAACTCTTATTCTCTCAGACATTCTTTAACTTTGCAAGTTGCACATCCAGAGCTGTAAAGCACCAAAACATCCTGATTTTTATTGGCCGGGGGCCTATTATGACCCTGCCAGACAGAAAGGACCCGGTGCCAAACAATACGGGAGATATTAGACGAAAGCTCAGCAGATGCAAGCATAAATCCACAAACAAGGCTAAACGAGTGAGCTCGGGGGACCATTAGCTGCCGCACACGCTGCTCTGATTAGCATGAGAGAGGAAGTGTCTCTCTGTGATGATTCACAGTTGACTCTGTGTGTTGTGAGAGATTTAGTCAGCATGTAAGACAAGGCCGTAATCGTTCAAGTCACACAGATCAGAGAGCGTATCGTGAGGCGGACTTATCAGTGTGATAAGGAACAATAACATGACGTTCACTAATCACATGACTAAGCTTTATAGTCTGGGGAAAATGTGCTATGTAAGCAAATCTTTATTTATAGGTGCCAAACACTTTTCAGATAACACGCAAAGCAATACTAAATAAGATTTTATTGTGAGAGAACTTATTACAAACTGACTTTATTTTTTTGTCTTAAAAAACTGAAATGAATTGACAGGAAATTAAACTCACCACATAGACTGATCTGAGGCCAGCGGCGGCTTTAGATTCTCTGGTGGGTTTACAGAGGGCCTGGTAGTCGTAGGTTATGTTGACGGAGAATAGGGATTCGTTAATCAGATTCCTCATTAGGCTGGGGTCAATCATACCGAAAAAGTGTCCTATCTGAAAACATAGACCATTCAACAAACACACACATTTACTTAGAAATAGGGGCATTATAGACTTCTGTTGTTAGTATAGGGATAACATTTGCTAAATTTCAGCAAACATTTCCAAAAAGTGTAGTGTTGCACAGCTCAAAACACAACTTTTACATAAAGCAGCATTTAGTGCGGACAAACTTGACATGATGCAAACCCCCCCCCCCCCATTATGTAAAATTTACTTTCCTACTGAAATGACTTGATTTTCCCACAAAACCTTGGTGTAGCTTACTTCTGGAGATAATAAATGCCCCAAAATAATAACTTTCATGAACCTGCATTTTGAAAAGCAACAGGCACATGCTGTGAAGATTCACCAGTGAAAAAATAAAAGTATACAAAACCTATTTTTGTTTTCAATTAACATCATTTAAACCCACAATGAAATGTTTGTTTATTGGCCATTTGGTCTGCAGATGTGCTGAGATGAGCTACAAACAGTATAAAAAAAAAAATCACGCAATGAACACACACAAGCAAGAATGAGTTGAAGAATGAGTTGACCACAATACAATAAAATAGAATAAAATAAAATTGCATTTGTTCATATTTTCCCCACTGATTTTTGGGTGCACTAAATACTTAAGTGTTACCAAAAATGCTTAAATGTGCTATATTGCAGGATTATTCTTTCTGCTGAATTCTCTCACTTCAGATTCCATGTGGCTATTCTTATACAAAATCTCACAGCATTGGCTGAGTTTCATAGCAGGCGTGTGTCACTCAAGGTATGAGGATGTCAGCCTGTACTAATCTGTAGAATAAGTTCATGCTGTGAACTACATGCTGTGTGTTTAAAGAGTGTGGAGCCCACCGTGCTCAGGGGAGCCAATAGGATCTGTTCTAATCTTATTAGGACAGCCTACTGCATTACCATAATTTAAACCAAAGAAAGAGTTGTCTGAGAGCCCAGAAAATCTCTGAGGTGTGATACCAACCGCAAGTGTGCGGAATTTAAAAAAAAAAAAAAAAAACGCCCCGTTTCTGGATACTGTTACGGACACACACAGCTTAACTTCCAGCTTTGTATTGCACGTAAGAATGTAAAAGTGTGTGCATCCGAGACTATAAGTCAGTCCAAAGGCGATATAAATCCTAGAGCGCACAGAAAGGACGCCGCTCCCCGTGCAATAACAGCCGTAATGAATGTGCGGTCCTAGCCGACCCCTGGAGAGTCTGCCCACACAGAGGGGAGGAGACGGGATTTAGGGCACAAACGGTCCCCTCGGCTTCAGTCCTGCTGCCAAACACTCTGGCCATGATTTATCCTGCACACACTCCGCTCTGATTGGTTTTCCTCACTGAGCCTAACTTTAAACATTTACTCTACTGCTGTTGCCGGTGGGGTGCAGGTGGGGTTGGGTGGGCACTTTCCAGGGGTCAAAGAAGGGGAATGTGGGATGGAAGCAAAACAGTGATTGAGTATGAAGAGAGGCACACCTTATTGATATAGATGTCCTTATTGGTCATGACAAGGAAGCCCCCATCGTCCAGAAGAAAGCAGTCCAGATTCTTAGAGATAAAAAGAAAAATACAGTTATAATTTAATTGTTGTAAATTCAGTTGTAATTTAAACTAAGCTTTTGGTCATTCAGTCAGTCAGTTTTTTTTTTTTTAGAAATTAATACTTTTATTTAACGGGGATACATTAAACTGAACAAAAGTAAAGACATTTATAATGTTACAAGGGAATTCCTATTTTTTAAATAAATGCTGTTTTCCATTTATTCAAAATTCTGAAGCCATTTTTAACATCCTTGCCTCATAAAAATATGTACACCTGTGCACTTTCTGTGCGACACCATTTTTATGTACCTTACTGCACGTTTCACAGCAGTTTCAAAGAGAAATATCCACTGAGTGGCACTAAAACACAGGTTTACGTGAACCCTGGCATGTTTTAATACATTGATATAGGTACACATTGCTGTGCTTTTATTAGATTAAATATCTGGGGGCTGTTGATAAAAGCTAATTTTCTACCATGTTGGAAATAAGCCTACACCAAATCCAACCCTAAACCTAGCCAATAGTGTTAACAAATGTAAAACTTATGTAAAAAGACACGGTTTGAACGGTTTTGTTGAACCATAGTTACACAGGATTCAAACCGGAGCTCCTCGCCTCTGAAGTAAATCTCTGTACCCTGTGAGCAACCCATGGATATGAAGCTGGACATGTGCGATGCTAATAGCATCAGTTTTCAACTCTCCCAGCATATTAACATTGTTTTCAAGTAATAGCGTGAAAATTACGCTTTGTTTGTAAATTTGTGTAAAAAGAAATAAAAGGTGTCAAAGTTGCCTCTAATGTTTCTTTTGGAAACTGCAGTGATATGTACTTATTGGTACACTTTTATTTTTATTGTATTTTTTCGTAATTTTACCGTTTTTACTGTATTTATGCTAAAATATATACCACATTGATGAGCATAAGAGTTTGGGGTTAGTAAAAATTTTACTGAACCCAAACTTTTAAATTGTAGTTTATAAAATATAGATATTATTATAGCTTTAACACACACAGTCACATAAATATGATCTTACCCTATCGTCCCTCCTGCACCCACAGATTTCACCAACACACTGCAGGAAGAGTAAATATACAGAAAGATTCATATTAGAGTCGCACACAAATATCGTATATTCCAATGTACTGTACTTTTTGGAATTTGAATATTGTCCATTTAGCCTTAACTTTCATCACTGCATACCTAATTCATAAAAATGGCAAACTGACAGTATTAAGATGAATCAAACTGACAATAATCTCAACCATCCTTCTAACCTGCACTTCATTAATACAGGTAGTTCATTTGCACTCACTTTGGGTGTGATAGTAGCGTTGATGAAGGTTTCCATCCAAGTCTGTTTATCCAGTTTTACGCCAACCACTAAAACCCAAAATGAGTTTAGTATTAAAAATCAGTTCACAATCAAAAAAAATTCACTGACAAAACTAAACTAAACTAAACTTTCTGAACTAGCCACTTCTGGTAAGTGTCAATCATTTGTAAAAACTGTTGGATTACTTAACCGGGCTGTTGTTCTGTTTTATCATCACATGGTTTTCTCTATTTTCTATCTACACAATATTTCCATATCAAAACTATAATGTCCAACTCTTACCTGCTGGCTTCAGCAAGAATTCATCAACTTTCAGGTCCATCGCTCTGCTCACCAAAACAGAATCTTGAGTTTCTAATAAAAAGGGGACAGAAAATATCCATTAATCCGAAAGGAAAAATGGGATTTTGCTGTGTAATAATCACCAACACATACTTACCATTAGATGCAGATGGTGATGATGTAAATACATAAATGCTATTGTCCAAACTTCTCTTGTAGAAACTAGATTTGTATGTTTCTGCCTGTTCAGTCCATTCTGAACCAGCACTGCAGAACACACACAGAGCGATAATTTTAGTCGAAATCCCACAGGCCTGCCTGGTATTCCCTCTCTAAAGCTTTCAAATATAATAGTACCTCGCAGGATAGACTCTAGTGACTCCTCCGTCTGTCGCCACAAACTTAGCCCTGATTCTCTCATTCCTGAAAACCACAAACTAGACTGAAAAAAGCACTGTATAAAATACATGAAGCTCACTGTAAAATTCTTTATGCTGCTTATGTGAATGTCTTTCTTCTGTGAGGCACAAAAAGAGATGCCTTTGATAAAAAGCAGCTAAATAAAGATGTTCATACAGATCTGGATCAACATTAAATTCCCTTGGCCTTGTGTATTTTGCATTTATAATTCAGTGCAACTCACTCTCCCTGTTCGTTCCAGTGCTTGGCCAGTTCAGCAGTGATGCCAGCGTCCAGCAGCAGTCTGTTTATTAGCTCCATATTACCTGAGGAAACATACACAAGAAATTGGCTTCTATTAACATCTCACCATCCTTTTACCATCGTTTAGAGACGACAAGTATCAAAATGACTCTCTCACTACAGGAGCAAAATCTAATGGAAGATCAATAGGCACAGAACAAAGCTTTACGTCATTATAAGCTTCACCTTTGACTTGATAAATGCATAAACACCTGTTGGTCATGAGTAAGAACAGGCTCCACATTCTGACCTTTGAGGCAACCGATGCCAAAGCCATAAAGCAGTAGAACTTCATAAAAAAAGAGAGCGAGACAGCAACGCAAAAAAAAAAACGAGGCAGAGAGACATGTCGGGAAAGTAACATGCAGATTAATTTTCCGAGACGTGGAACACGATTGTATTCTTCAGCTGTGTGAAACGGCAGTAAGTGTTCAAAGGTTTTTTTTGTTGGTGCGGGCACGTTCAGAACGTTAGAGTGTTTTATAACATCACACTGCAGTTCGTTACCGCAAAGCCTTTACGACAAAACACACACACTTCAGAAAGAGCAGCTGGTGTACGACTTTATTCCGCCCCCCTCTGCACGCTGTATGCTTTTCATTAGACCTGATTGAGAGCAGCGCAAGAACACAATTCAACTGATCCGCCTGTGTGTGACAGCGAGGAAATAGTGGACTTAAAATACCAGGCCTCTGTGACAAATAGCCACAGAAATGAGTGTTTACAGTGCTATGTTTTGCTGGTTACAAACTTTTATTACATTTACGTCCTCAAGAGGAAGTTTTATTCTTAGGTGAAAAAACAGACAACAACGTAATAAGTTAAATTTATTGTTTGTTAGTTAATTTGAACTGTCAACTAATAACATAAATGAAATAAAATTACATTACATATTTTATTTTGTATTTAATTTAATTAATAATTTAATTAATAATTTAATTTAATTTAAAATTTAATTTAAAATTTAATTTAATTTAATTTAATTTAATTTAATTTAATTTAATTTAATTTAATTTAATTTAATTTAATTTAAT
>JAUCMT010000088.1:7682555-7697877 GCA_032357475.1 Enteromius thamalakanensis
CTTAATGTTATTCAAATGCATCAGTGTAGAAACACATGAACACTGAGCAGTGTGGAGACTTTTGATCTTACCTGTTTCATTCACACATGACTGATGCATTTGAATCACATTAAGTTGATTTGATTTGTTTATGTTAAAGTTATGTTATGTAAATACATGGAAATTCACCATGTAATTGAATTAATAATAAAGTTTAAAGGAAGACCAAAACATTTGTCAATGAAATTTATCACCACTGTCAGTCAATTATTAATTCATAATGTATTGTTCTCATTTTTATTTACTTGCATTTGAATTCAGTTGAATTCTTCCTCAATTAAATTCCACTTCCTGTAATTCCAATTTAATTCTGTTTCCTTTAATTGTTGTTTCATTCCAATTCCAATTCCATTTCTTTCTTTGAATTGAGTTCATTCCTGAATTGACCCCAACCCTGTCACTAACTAAGCTGGCAGATAAGAAAAAGTCAAAACAACACATCCAGAGAAGACTAAACCCCAGGTTTTAAAACCCTTAGGCTTTTAACGTCTCCAGAACTGACATCAGGTTTTTACGGGTTAATAATCACTCTATGATTCCAATGGGAGGTGTGTGGGCTTTAGTGTTTAGTCATAAAACTAAACTACATTGATTGGCTGAAGCTGATCTACACTAATGGGCTCAACGCCCAGACAGCACAACACCATCATCATTACGGCTGAACAATAACACAATCAACTCTTCCAGGCCATATTTTTAAATACAACAAGGCTAATTTTACTTGCAACCTAAAGAAGCCCCATTACCATGATAAAATCTACAACATTAATGTGTGGTTTTTGATGGATGTTGTATCTTTCTGGCCAAATTCAAACCGAGTTGCGAGAAAGACTGCTTGAGCAGCTTGGTGGGTTTGTGTCAGTGAGTGTTTGAACTGTAACAGTGATTAATAGAGACTTTACTCACGCGTCCACCAGGATCAACATGTCTTTAGGTGAAGCTGCACCTTGAATATACCTGAAAAACACACACACACACACACACACACACACAGGAGAGAATATAAAGCACTTGTTATCTCTCTCATTAGCAGACAAATGTAAAAGTCAAGCGGCACAGGTTTGCTCACCAGGGCCTTCGGCGAACATCATACAGGTCAATCTTGTTTGGTGTGCTCCTCGTGTCAACCCAAGGGGAAGCTAAAGCAGATGGGATATTGGGTTTGTTATGATTATTATCTTCCTAACCTTCTACAATCACTTCTTAAGTAGAAATAGGTTGTGTGGTCCTGTTTTTAAACAAAATTAGAATGAATGAATGAATGATCACAGTTTAAAAGCAGTAGGGCTATGAAGTATTTCATACAAAATATTTCAAATGTAGCTAGTATTTAATACTAATGTAATAAATATCATTATACTGAAAATAATCAAATTAAAGGCGAGGTAATGTTCAAAAAATGTTCTGTGAAAGAGATTTGTGATTGGCGTGAAACATTTTCAGCTATTTCAGTATATAAACAGGTTTTATGGGTCTGTGTGTCAGGGCTCAGCTCTAGCAGCTTTGTCTGTGTTGTCTTTGTTTAATGTTTCTTTGTTTGTCTTGTGTCTTAACATGTTACTTTTTTGTCTCTGTTTGTGTCTACCATGTGTTCCTGTTATCCCACCTCCTTGTTTCTCTTGGTCACAGCCTCTGGTTTAGCCCTTGTCTTGTCATTGTTTCCTTAATTGTCCCATTTTTTCCTCTTGTGTTTGCTATAGAGACTGTTCTGACTTGCTGCTCTATATTCAAGTCTTGCCCTGTTATTGTGTATCTTTTGAGTTTGGTTGTGTTTCTTCATTATCTTTCATTTATTTATTTCTAATACTAACCCTAGTAGTTTCTAGTCTTAAACAACCTTGATTTTGTATTTTAGTTTCCATTATGTTATTTTTTTTCACTTTATTATTTTTCTTGTTTTTTTCCCCTTTTTATTAAATGCTTTTTATTGTTGTGTTGCTGAGTAGTGTTTTGTTGAGTGCTGTCTTGTTTGGTCTGTTGTTTGGTGTGTGTTTGTGTAGAGTTCATTTTGGTCTTGCATTACATGTATATTTCAAGTACTTGCACTATTTAAAGTGCCCCTGTTATGGTTTATGAAACATTTTTGCACTCCAAAAGCGGCACCTAGTGGCAAAGCCCAATGCAAAAACACCAACAAGTGGACAGGCAATACTAATTCATTTTGACTTCCTATTCATTCCAGTGTTTTACCTGGGAAATATCTTGCCAGGCCAGTTGCGCTGCCAAACACCTGCCAGAGGAGGGACGGGTCACTTTCCTTGTTCTTCTTAAAGATGTCATCCAGACCCGCGGTCCAGTTTAGCTCATTCAGGATAATAGTGGCTGTTGCAAACACATAAATATACAAGATAAATCCCAGCATCCCCTTAGGTCTAATGGGATTTAACTCAAACTGACATGTTTTCTGAGAGCTCTGTTCAAACACGCACTAAAACGAACCCCAAATCAGGAATAAATCAATAAACTGGCTCTCAAAACTTCAGATCCCATCATGTTATGCTAAACTCGAAGCAATAAACCACTTCGGTAGAGGAAACAACAAAGTGAACTATTAGCTAATGCAGTTCTAATGGAATTATAGGAAAATCTGCCTCTTTTTTCCAGAGCATGTCATAAATGGACGCAATGCCTGCTGTAAGTGAGAGTGATGGTAACATTTTGAAAGTGCCCTGGCAGAAATTTGACATCATTGTCCATGAAGCCACATGACTCATTCTGCAAAAAAAAAGTTGTTGATATATCTTTCTTCTGTGGCATTACTGCCTTGACAGCCTCAGTTTGATTCCATGGGATAATACCACTCCAGTGCCACCCAATTCCTCTTTCTATCAAGACTCCTCCCACTCTAGGTGTGTAATATATAGAGACCTTCTCCATTACTTAAAAGAAGACCAGACCCTATTAATCTTCGCCCGTCAGCAGCCCAAAGCTACATCTCATCTTCTATTTCTGCCATTCACTTCCTATCCTAATATTGCCAATCTGAAGATTCATTGGCTATAGTAAACAATATACATAGATGAATTGTTTTAAAAAGCTATTGGAAAAAAATATATGCAAGTTAATCGCAAACAGTCACTTTCTAATCTCGTCACATTTTGAAGCTTGGTCAAGACCCTTTTGCGTCGCTTGCTGAAGCTCAAGGTACCCCTTTTTAGTCACTTTTTGTAGGGATAGGTCCTTTATTGCTTTCAGTTGTTTGGCTTAATGTAATGGTTTGCATGCAGATGCACCAAACCCCACTCCTACCCTAAACCTATCCACCTCTGAACAATAATCACACACACAGGCAAATGCAGTCACAGGTATTTATTGCACAAACTAATCATTAATAAACAGTATAAATACATTACAAACAAGTCGTGTCACATTCCAAGTCTTCTGAAGCCATAGGAAGTCTTTATATAAAACACAAGATTTTAATCACTTAAAATTATTCCGCTCCTTTAACACGCCTAAATCTCATTCAGAAAACATACTCCTGCATGATGCAATCGATCACGCGACACACAAGAGCCAATTGCATTTCCCAACCAATGCTCATGTACTGTAATGCTGATTCTTGTAGCGGCATTTTTTTAAATGACTGCAGCAGAGCACAGGAAGTACATGGAAGACGACCACATCTATTCCTCTCACAAATCAATCGTTCTGCCTCAAAAGACTTGGAATATTAATATTTTTCAAATAATTTATTAGGGTAGTTGTATCTGCCTGCTATATCTTGTGTTTTATTGACAGATGGTTTAGGTTTAGGGGCAGGGGTTGGGTTATGTGCTCTTATTACACGGCGCTCTGGAATGCTTGATTCTGATTGGTCAGTTGAGACATTTGCAGATTCGTTCTTTTCAAATAATGACCGCTCCAAAGTAATAACACATAGCCGGTACTACTTTTATGTTTAAAAACTCTCCGTGATAACAAAGATTACCATATGTCGCCATCTTGTGACAAACGATTAACAATGGAAAATTTAAAATCCATTGTTATATATTCATATGTAGATGTAATAAATTGTCTTACTAACGTTTGAATGTCATGTGGTACTATATAATTTCGCGGAAAGATGAAAATGGTAATTTAAAACAAATATGCCAATAAAATGTTTCAAATTCTTATTCATGTCCAGTTTTTTCCTTATGTGGCAAGTAGCCGTATAATAAGCGGGATCATGCAGAGGCAGCCGGTAGTTATTGCGAAATAAGCCCCGACAGCGTGATCAGGACCTGACGCGAAGCGGAGGCGGTATTGCACAAAAATTCTATAACTTCTGATTGGCTTAAACTGTGTAGTATTGCTCTGCATTTTCACTTTCAGCGTGGATAGACAAAGTAAAGAAATTGCTAGAAATTCCCATATCATGCACATTTAGGACACTTTAATGAGTAGAGCATCAGCACTTTTAATCACATGTGCGCACACACACTCTTATACTCATACAGCAAGGCTTTTTTCTACTGACCCGGAATTCTTTATGAATTTAAACTGATTTAAACACATTTGTTATCATGGTATGCTAACTTACAGTACATTTAGAATTGTACTATTCTAATTTTAATTTAACTGTGCATTATTATTTTATATAAGTTATTTTTTACAAGTATCATTATATTATTATTATTTAAATATTTTTTTTTTTATTAATAAAAAATACAATAAATTAATGAATTACAATAATTGCAATACGGTTACAATACAATAAAGTTTTTCTTTATATAGAAAGTATGCAAACTACCTAGAAATTGCATTCATTATAATTATAATACAGACTAGCCATAAATTCATAAACATGTTTGTTGGACATTTCTGCAATTCTGCAATTGACCATTTTTTTGTACATGATCACTAAAGAAAATACAAAAGCTGTAACAAGATAATTCTGCTAGAACCAAACTCTCACACACTGAAGCAAAATACAGCTCGGCAAACACAATAATCTTATAGTTGTGCCTTGGCAGAAGGAGTGCTAAATTGCAGGATCAGTGCAGAATCATGAAAGCTTGTAATCATTTAGAGGATATCCCCTCTCCATTCACACACACACACACACACACGTCATCTCTTTACATGCATACAGGACTCTATAGATCAGAAATCAATACTCCAAGGAAAGGCTGTCACATGTATTTATATAAGACTAGTCTATGAAGACATAATTTACAGATCATAAAGAAAGTCCATTAGTGAATGAGAGGTGTTTACAATCATCTATGATCATCTGTTTGTGTGTGTTTTCAGTCAGAATAGATGTGGTTTCACACCCCTTCCTGTTGTTCATCCATCAGGCAGTCAGTCTGCAGGGTTAGAAACCACACACATCCTTATTAGCGAACACCCACACAACCAGCTCTCTTTGATGGGCAAATAACAAGATCAAAGTCTAATTACAAAATACAAACTGGAAGTGTATGACTGTACACTTGCAAAGTACTAAATGTGTGCAAAATACTGAATATGTGATAAAAAACAATAACAAAAAAAGTTCACTTTTTCATAAATCAGGGCAAACAGCCAACAGAAAAACCAATCTGATCACTATGAGCACAGCCACAGGGATCCATGTGACAGACACGTCATCGCGCTTACACACACTCTCACACAGCATGTCTGTGTCCATCTTGAGATTGTGATGACAGATGACACACTGCGTTGAGGCAAAACGCACAGATTCATTTCTTAATAAGACACAAACATCCTGACAACCCAGAGCCCCCAATAACACACACACACGACTACACAAACACTTGAATAATCAGCTACATTATTACATAATAAACTATTATAAAATATATAGATAGAGAGTAAAAAAAAACTGTTTAAATTGAAAACAGAATATAGCTGGAAAGCATGGCTGTTGTAGCAATGCTTGCGGGATCAACAAAATCAAGCGGAAAGCAAAAGGTACTAAGAGTAATTTGAAGTGAGTAAAAGTAGATAAAGAGAGACAGCGGGACAGAGAGAGATGAGTCATATGATGAATGCGGCTGCTTCAGTCTTCATCTCGAACACAAATATCACATCAGACTCATTTGTCTGTGAAACACACTGAAACACACAGATGCAAGACCAAAGTCAGCCCATCACTGAGGAGACCGGATTTTTGCCAACACAGAGTATGATACACTGTGTCTTAAGAAAGCGCTTTTTCGCCGACTTAGCCAACTTGTTATTAAATCACAGCCAACATATGCATGCAATGTTTAATATGCAGCTATAAGGGACCAATCAGATTTTGGAGGGTGATGGTGCTGCTGAGCAAAAAATTACTCTCAGGCCATCCAAGATGTACATGAATTTGTTGCTTTAATTGTTTAGAAAGTAAACATTACATTGCTTCCTCAACAGTGAATGGGTGCCGTCAGAATGAGAGTCCAAACAAAAAATAATACACACTACATTTTATCTGAAGCAAGAAATCTGTTTGAAATAAAAAACAAAAAAATCCACCATTACATTTTTTTACTTCAAACCGAGTCCTCTAGTCATTTTGATGTCAGTAGACAACAGGAAATGGACTTTGTTACCGGAGGAAGCGTTATTGTGAAATTCACAAAACGTAATTTCAAAAACTGGATGTTCAACAAATGATGTAATGCTAAATCTCTCCAAATGTGTTCTGATTGAGAAACAAACATCTTAGATCTACTCCAGGTACAAGCTACTCGTGATCTACAGTAGCTTTCTCACCTCAAAGCATTTAGGACTTATAACCTTAAGAGCAAGAAACAGAGAGTGAGAGCTATTCTCTTGCTGGAGGATATTGGGGGTTGTGGGGTCACTCAGGGGCCAGGCGTGCTGCGTTTGGACTGCTCTCTAAATTTAGTCTGCAGTTTTTCCACAAGCCTATGGCTGTCCACACCTGACACCCAGCAATAAAGCTGGGCTGTCACTGAAAGATTGATTTTATGAACCTGTATTTTAGCCACCATGCAAAGTCATTAAAAAAGAACAAATGCAAAAATGTGTATGTTTGTGTACTCACAGCCCTCGTAGATATCAGTGGGAATGTGCACTGCTGATGAACTGCTTGAAACAGGGCGTTTGAAAGTAGGATCCACACTGAACTCCAGCTGATTCTGGAGTGTTTTAGTGTCATTGATGTCAAACTAGAAACATAAAAGTAAGCATAAAACAACTCAAACAACTAAAAAACACACTTGTTTAGTCTGTATTAAAGCATGTATTTTTAAAAGGAACCATACCTTTTCCTTGGCGTTGTAGTAGACGGTATCATTCACCTGTTCGACAAAGAGTCAAGGCTTTAGTATATTGCTTACATAATATATGTGTGTTTACTGTATGAATTTGTTTTGTATATATAAATACACACACATACAGCATATTTTTTATTATTATTTACATATTATCTTATTTTAATGTAATTTAAATTTAATTTATATCATATCTAAATAAATGTAATATATTAACATAACATAATTTTCTTAAAACTATACATGCATGGGTGTGCATTTATATATGCATAATAAATGTACACAGATTGTGTATGTATATATGGATGTACAGTACTGTATATGTATATATATATATTTACTTGTATACTTATATACTTGTAGAACCTATTAATTGTGAATTGCGACATCACTAGTTTTTATTTATTGGTTTGTTTTTTAAGTTTATTAATATTCTCTTTTTTATAATCATAAACATTCCGAAAAGGTTATGGGGTAGGTTTGTGCAACAACCTAAGGAAAACATATACAGATTATAAAAATCATGTTTTATAATGGTTATTTTGGGGTTTTCCATTTCATAATTACCACTTTCCAGCATTTTATCAATGTTTTTAGTTTTTTTACAATATTGATTTACATTTTATGATCACAAATGAACATTTCCATAATGTTGCAGAAACATTTGTATAGGCATTTGCATATAATTATAAGTGTTTCTGTTAATTTTTGGATCCTCTGAGGTGGAATCTATTTTTGGAATAGTTTTCTGCAAGTTAGTTTTATGTATGTACAGTACAGTATTTAAAAGATATTACTAGTAGTAGTAAAGCAGTAGTAGTAGTAATAGTCGTAGCATTTAGGAAATTCATAAAATCTTGTTTATTTAAAAGAAGGTATCTGAAACCTTACTTGAATTACAATATCATCAGTCATGAATTCATTTTTATTTATTTTTTTCTCAAAGTGTCCATCTCTAACACTATATTAAATCTGAATGTGACCGTGTATTTCCAATTGTTTATAGCTCTCTATGTGTGGTTTGTGCATTCACAAAAGGAAGTTGTTTAATTGTTGTACTCTCTCATCCCCATAAGTGATGCGTGGTGTTTGTGTGTGTCTCCTCCCAGGGTTGTTCTCCTCACAGTGTGAAAGCTTTGTCAGGACCAGCATTAGCAGGGCGTTAACAAGCAAGCTTACTCTCTGACATACAGTTGCCTTGGAGACATAGGAGTGGATCATCACCGGCTGCCGCCACCTGCCCTACTTGCTTGCTAACCATGTGGCAGACACTCTTTTTAGGTTATAGACTGCTAATCGCTGAGACATGCACATATAGGTCAGCCCTGGTTGGGAACAAACTCTTGACCTTACAGATTGTGTCTTTAGCACGATTCTACCTGCATCCCATCAATAACTAAAAAGCAAACCTCTCTGTCTGTCACTATATTCGTGTCCATAACAAAGGCTTGAAGAGGAGCACCTGCTGTGAGAGCTCCAGGCGGGACAGACTTTTCAACACAAAGGCGCCCACACAATTGTTTCATTTACAGTACACACTTTGAGTGTAACATCTTAACTATGAAAAATAAAAGCATGGTAACACATATACAAGGAAAACAAAAAGAAAAATGTATCATGGAAGAACCATATAAATTAGAATAGAATTTTTATCCTATTATCAATATAAAAATTAAATTCTGTTTTGTGAGATAAATATAAATTGCAACATAATTAGTTTTAAATGCAGTACATACTACTATAATATTTATTAATATTTTAAATGAGCTCTTTATATGTTCAAATTTCATTTCAGATTTAGTTCTGTTTTGTATTTTTTTATTTTTATAATTATTATTTTTAAATATTTCTATATATTATTTTATTATAGTTATACTTTTATACTTATTTATTCCCCCCTTTTTTGTTTGTAATATTTACATTTTAACTTATTTCATCTTAATTTAAATTAATTACAAGAAATTAAATACAAAATTAATTACAAGAAGTGAATTTCTTAACAATTTTTAAAACCTAATGTACAGAATAAATAATTATATTAATTTTGAGATTTGCTAAAAAGATGTTATGAACATAATATATATCTATGCTCACTATCACATATATTACTGTGGCAAATGACCACTGGTTGTGATAATCTGAATCTCTATATATCTTGCTAATATTCAGATTACAACTAGTGATTAAACATGCTTTTGAAAGTTCCTAAGGTTTTTGTTTGTTTGTTTGTTTTAAGCATTTTAAATAGAGAATCTTCACCTAGTCTGATTCCGAAATGAAATATTGCTGCTGCACTACAAATTTTAATGACTCACTCAGACAATACTTGACTGACAAATCTATAACCAGACATTACATCCATTTCTCAGCTAATTATAATTGATATTTCAATCCGTGGGAACCTGAAATGCATCAATACCACAGACGTAAGTTCTGAGTCCAGGACGCCAACATTTTCTAACCCAATTGATTATCTCACCCTCTGACTAAGCTGATGATATCTGGTATCTGTTCTTATCTAATAAAGAACTGATTAAACACATTCCCTGGCAAAGGTTTCACAGCCTTGTTTCTTACACATGTGTATGTATGTGTGTGTGTTTCAGAGTGTTTACAAAATGTAAAAGTGTGAAGCATTACATCAAGATCATCCTTCCACTGGTGATTTTTCTGCAGCATCTCTGCTTCCGATGCAAGCGCCTACAAACACAAACAACAAGACCAAACTGTTAAAAATGCATAAGCAATTACTACTATCATTTACTACAATCAAAACCTCAAAAATGTAGAAATTCTTTTAGGATGCACTGAATTGATCAAAAGTGACAGTAAAGACATTTATAATATTATTTTTAATTTTAGTATTATATAAATATATATATGTATATCTAAATGCATGTTAATATTTTCAAACATATTATCTAAACAAAAACTTTTATTTTAAATGTGATTAATTGTAATTAATCATTTGACAGCACTAAAACCAATTTTTGAAGATGCTTTCTCAGCAGCAAATCAGCATATTAGTAAGATTTCTGAAGCATCATGTGACACTGAAGACTGGAGTAATAAATATTCAACAATATTAATGTATTTACTGTCTTTACATGCATTATTGAGCATATAAAAACAATAAACAATCTCGGTGACCTCAAACCTTTGGTAAAGAGTACACCATAACGTACATAAACCACCATTTTAAACCAGAAAAGAACACAAAAACAATAGTTCTAACAGTATGTGATAAACTAGGTAAGATAATTGAGCTTCACTGATTTAATAAAAGAGCCTCAGACCATGATACCAAACATTAGCATCCAGCATTAACATGACAGAGCTCCAATATAATTGGCTAATTTATTTATAATTTGATGAAACTCAGGTTTAAACGGTTGAGAAGACACATATCTCTCAGCCTGACCTGCATTCAGCCTTTACTCCAGATTCTCTGCCTATGAGAAAACCCCTCAGTGATGACAAACTAAATTTAGACAGCAGCTCAGGTCCGGTACAGGTCTCCTCTACTGATTAGGTTAATAACAGTATAATGGCATCATTTTTTAATCTGGTCTGTACTAGAAACTCACTGCATACCTAATTTCCCTTGGGAACTTTCCCATCCCATTCCTGTAACTTGTCCCGGAGCCTTTTTTTTATGTATCTTAATTTATTTATTTATTTAAGTTTTTATTGGCCCTGTAAGGAGTTATCTGGTAACTAAAAGAAAATTAAGAAATTCTCATTTATTGCTCACCGCTACAAATATATGAGGTGGAGATACTTTGATCAAATAAACAGTTAGTTTCTCATTTTGTGGAAGTTTATTATAACAGCTGAACCTCAATTGTGTTTGAGTTTATTGTAGAAGTTGTGGTACAACAAACATAAAAGTAAAACAGGAAAAATGGTCCAATTCTCATTTCTCAATTTAAAGTCCAATTCTTGCTCCTAACAAACCATTGCCTATGACTTTTGCCTCAAACTCCTGATTTGCTGCTTATAAATAGTCAGTACGCTAGTTGTTAAGTTTAGGTATTATAAGATTAGGGATGTTGAATATATTCATCCAGAATATGTGCTTTGTAAGTACTAAGAAAAAGCCAGTATGTTCATAATAGGCATGCTAATAAGCAACCTAATAGTGAGAAATGGTCCCTATACTAAAGTGTAACTGTAAAAATAGAATAAAACAGGAAATTATATATTAGAGAGAAGGCCAATCTAGTGCTGATTTTCATAAATATGTTTTAAAATTAATAAATCTTACGGAGTTATCAGAATATGTGTTTGATTATACTGATTGGACTTGATTAGGAAAGCCACACACCTGTCTATATAAGACCTTACCGCTCACAATGCATGTCAGAGCAAATGAGAATCAAGAGGAGGAATCAAAGGAACTGCCTGAAGAGCTCAGAGACAGAATTGTGGCAAGGCACAGATTTGGCCAAGGTTACAAAACAATTTCTGCTGCACTTAAGGTTCATAAGAGCACAGTGGCCTCCATAATCCTTAAATGGAAGACGTTTGAGACGTCCATCTGGCCAAACTGAGCAATCTGGGGAGAAGGTAAATCCTTGTTGAGAGAGATAAAGTAGAACCCAAAGATCACTTTGGCTGAGCTCCAGAGATGCAGTCGGGAGATGGGAGAAAGTTGTAGAAACCAGTCGGTCTTGCATGGAGTTTGCTAAAAAACACCTAAAGGACTCCAAGATGGTGAGAAATAAGATTCTCTGGTCTGATGAGACCAAGATATAGCTTTTTGACCTTAATTCTAAGCGGTATGTGTGGAGAAAACCAGGCACTGCTCATCACCTGTCCAATACAGCTGCAGGGACAGGACGACTGGTTGCAATCGAGGGAAAGATGAATGCGGCCAAGTACAGTTATAACCTGGACTAATACCTTCTCCAGAGTGCTCAGACTGGGCTGAAGGTTTGCTGTACCTTCCAAGAAGACAATGACCCTAAGCACACAGCTAAAATAATGAAGGAGTGGCTTTACCACAACTCTGTGACTGTTCTTGAATGGCCCAGCCAGAGCCCCGACTTAAACCCAATTAACCATGTGATATTTCAGTTTTTCCTTTTTAATAAATCTGCAGAAATGTCAACAATTCTGTGTTTTTTCTGTCAATATGGTGTGCTATGTGTACACTAATGAGGACAAAAATGAACTTTAATTTAATTTAAATCAAATTTATTTTATTACCCCACAGAATTTACCACAGTTAAGTTACCCTTTTTACCTTTTATAATGTTAAAGCAGCAATGTAAATATAGAGTGTATTCATTTTCTGAAGTAAATATCCAATTAATTTTCTCCCTTGCAAAACATATTTTAACATCAGCTTATAACTCTTAAACAGAGAGACCAACAAGTTTTTAATCTATATGCTTAAGAGTAGTATTCCTTGAGAAATTTCATATTCCAAATATCCCATATTCGGGCAAATAATAGCACTGGAGCTCTGGAATGACCACCCACTCCAATGAAGCACTGCATTTCACCTACACTAGTGAAAAATAAATATACTTGAGCAAATTTTAAATACATTTACTTCATATATGCGCTTTTACAAATACATTTACATATTGATGTACTTAATTAAAATACCCTGCAACTGTACTTTACAAGATATTTGAAATTTACCTGAAGTGTACTTACAATGGTTCCACCTAAGCACAGTCAAATATACTTAAGTATATCTTTATATCTTCAGCACTACTTCAGTTCATTTTCAATAAAGATACAACATGGCAAGCGAAAGAGCAAACTTTGGAGTGATATGAGAGACAAGAAAGTAGTGCAGTTTCAATTTGCGGATATGCCGAACATCACCTAAACAAAAAGGGAAGAAAAAGAATTATTACATCAACTAATATGTCAACAGTCAGCAGTATGAACTGATGACAATATCTATTGCTATAGCTATTTGTTTTATTCGGTTTTAGTATCTGAATGCTAGCGAGAAAAAGAAGAAGAAGAAGAGAAACTGTATCATTATCCAAATCTTGAGTAAAACAGCTACAGATTTAACCAAGGCCTAAACCAGAAGTGACATGACCTATTTTATAGAATATGGAAGTTTGTTGCACATAACCCCTATAACCCAGACAAGGGCTCTCAAATACTACAGCAATTATTAGGTAATATCTATATATTAGATATATTACCTAATATTGAAATATTGTGAAAAAAGGTAACATTTAATTTTGTCGAGCCACAACTTTAAAATGTCTACGAATTACGAAATCAGGAATGACTCATGAGCTGATTTGCCAAAAAAAGATTATTTATTTTGTCAAGACATTTTTGAAAATGTCTTTTAAATGTTTTATGCTAACATGTTTAGAACGTTTATCAATGACATCCAACCTTAAGAAAATGTTACTAACATTAATGCAAGAACCGTTTTACATTCTTTCTGTTAGCTGGGTTGATGACCCAGAATCAAATATTCCAGAAAGCCATCTAATAAAGCATCTAAATAAGTACTTTACCATATAATACAGCCTAGAATCATTGTTTTGTTCATCTAAATGAATGATTTCAGAGAGCAATCTGAAACATAATGAAATTCTCTCTATATATTTATCCAGTTCCTATGAGATTTGGAAAGCTGCTGACTTTAAGTTCAGTTTGGGTTTGCAAGTCACAGGGAATTCCTTGCATTCCCAGCAAATGGAATACAAATAATATTTCAGACTTCCCAGTCCAATCCTGCCTTCAAATTTCTATTCAAAATTAAATGTACCCATCACAATTTCTGTAAAAATTCAGTGAACATACATCGCAACTCTGATTACGTGACATTTAAATGCATGGAAATTGCACTGTAATGTATGTTTGCTTACTGAGCAACTGCAGATGCAGAAGCAAGATAATTGTCTTATGTTTTTCTCCAAAATGGTTAAAAAAACCCTCCTTTGTTTGAATCATCTGGATTCAGAATCTCCTGACAGGCGTTTTCTCAGTAGCTTCTGTTTGTTTTGGACTCTCTGGTCGCAAAGTAGCTACTGCATGATGCAGCACCGGCTTTTTTGTTATTCTTTTTTAATAGATTTCCTTGACTTGTCCTCCCAGTCATTTTTAATTACAAAATCTTCTCTCGCATGCCACACAGCATCACTAGTGCACATTCAAAAGAAAGCACTTTAAAATATCATGCTCAGGCAAGGACTGTTAAAATGAGCACACATATGAATATAAATGTCGAGCCCGAGGATGAAACATCTTCACCGAAGTGCCATTTCCCTGGAGCAAAGCTTTAATCTATATGAAAAGTATGGCACCGGTGCTAATATCCTCGTATCCCTTTGCAAAGACAAGAGACAATTAAAGTGGGCCGTGAAAATTAAGGACAGCCATTTAACAAGGAAACCTGCATTAAATACGTGGATAAGTGCATTAGGAATGGCTATAAAATGCAAGCGTTCAATGTTCATCTGTCTTGGTAACCTGGTAATTGGTCTGAATGAAGTGATATAAAGGGGATGTTTTAAACACATTGAGCCACAGTCATTTATGTTTTGTTGATTCAGCACTGATTTTCCATGTATAATGCAGTGTTATTATTACATCAGCAACAGAAACAACATTTAAGTTTGGTTTGTTTTCTTCATGTCTCAAGGAGACAAATTGGTCTCAGTATATAGCCTGGGTAGTCAAGATGGGCATTTCCTCAAGATGAAGAAGGTCTCTTATTAGAGCTCAAAAGCTGTGCACAATGCTGTTCACCATTTTGATTGTCCAGGCCAATCTCGGAGGGAGCATATTGGTTTGAGCCATTTCCTGAGCTAGATTACCTTCCTCTGGGCTCTTGAGATGCAGTTATGAGCCTCTAAATTGGGAGCCTGCTAATGGTTAATCACAACCACGGTAGCAATAGAGGAATGTAAAATTGTTTTGGTGTGAAAGTCAAACATAATTTTTTTATTAGTATAATATTATTTTTATATCGTGCATTACAATGATATAAAGCAGCAAAACTTCTAAAAACTAACCACACACACACACACATATATATATATATATATATATATATGTGTGTGTGTGTGTGGTTAGTTTTT
>JAUCMT010000088.1:7697977-7709487 GCA_032357475.1 Enteromius thamalakanensis
CTGGTGGGATATTGCTGGAGTGTAACTGGGATGTTGCTGGGGTGTTACTGGAGTGTACCTGGGATGCTGACTGGGTGCTGGTGGGATATTGCTGGAGTGTAACTGGGATGTTGCTGGGGTGTTACTGGAGTGTACCTGGGATGCTGACTGGGTGATGGTGGGATATTGCTGGAGTGTAACTGGGATGTTGCTGGGGTGTAACTGGAGTGTACCTGGGATGTTGACTGGGTGTTGGTGGGATATTGCTGGAGTGTAACTGGGATGTTGCTGGGGTGTTATTGGATTGTACCTGGGATGTTGACTGGGTGTTGGTGGGACCTTGCTGGATTGTAGCCGGGGAGTTGTTGGGGTCTTGCTTGGATGCTGCCTGGGGTGTTTTTGGGATGTTGCTGAAGTGTTGATGAGGTGTTGCTGCGATGTTGATGGAATGTTGCTGGGGATGTTGATGGAATGTTGCTGGGGATATTTTAAAGTATGCCTGGGATGTTGCTGAGGTGCTGACTGGGTGCTGGTGGGATATTGCTGGAGTGTAACCGGAATTTTGAATGGGTGATGCTGGGGTGCAACCAAGATATTGCTGGGGTGTAGATTGGGTGTGACTGGGATGTTGGTGGGGTGTTGCTGGAGTGTAACTGGGATATTGTTAGGGTGTTGATGAGGTGTTAGTGGGGTCTTACTGGAGTGTAGCTCAAATGTTGCTGGGGTGTTGACTGCTCTTGATAGAGTGTTGCTATTGATAGGTTGTTGTCTATAGGTACTGGTATAGAAAATGGTCAGTTCACACAATTACAGTAATATGGATTATTTAATCATAATCTATAAAGGATTACTATACACACACATGCTAAATTGTGAGCTCTTGGACAGTTATATTGTTCTTTATTGGTCAATACAGCTTACAGCTACAACCGTCCAGCAGTAACGTGACTACGTCTTCTGTCGGTTCAGGCACAGAAAGCTCTAAAATCCTTGTGTAATGGAGTGTTTCACTGTGACCCTCCACTGTCTGCAATTAAGCAGTCACATTTTTGTGAGGTTAATTAGTCTTGCAGACTTTATGAGCCATGTAACTTGACCCGCAATTGATACATATGGTCATTTCATTGTTTAACCGACTTTACTAATGTAACACTTTTTGTTGTTGTTTTAATGAGAGAACATTTAAAAATAAATAATGAGATGCTTTAAAGCAGATTGACCGAGAAGTCCTCTAATTAAAATGAGGGCTTTTGTTTTTTTAATCCTAACTGTATTAATGTTTTGTTTGAGATGGTTGAAGTTTTCCCAACAAAGCAGCAAGTTTCTTTTTCTCATCAGTACTGTTGTTAGATTAATATTCTGTAATTACCAATTTTGTATGTAAATGTAACCTGAGACCTTTGGGTATTCCTTTAGTAAATTAGAAAATGCTGCTTTACCCTGGTGTTGGTTATTAAAGCAGCAACAATTGATTCTGGACTTTATTAGGTGTAGAGAAGAATAGAGTAGACCCTTAGAAGTTAAAAAATGAAGAAAGTAGCTTGCATAAAGTGATGTTTAGAGCAGTATTAGCTGTGTTATCTACAATAAATTACTTTGACAACCTTGCTTTAAAGAGAATATTGGTTCCATGTTTCCTGTACAATGTTTTTGCAATATTAATATGTAAATATTTAAGTGCAACATGTAAGTGGCCCTCCCCGTGCCTTTTTAATAGGACAAAATTAATTTGAATTTGAGAGTGGGTTTTGCTCCGTTACAAGAGTTAGACTGAAACCAGCTGGAAATGTAGCTTTAGTGTATGTAAGAATATCAAATAGAGTCACAAACCTTTGATAAGCGTTTGAAATTAACACGTGGTAACCCACCAAATGCGGGTTAAAAATCAGCTGGTAACACTTTAAAATCACTAGCCAATTTGGTGAGTTGATTTTTGTAAATTATGTTTACTCATTAATGTCATGCAAGTTTATGCAAGCCAAATCGAAGTATTTTAGGGCAAATACTGAACTTGTGATACAGAACATCATCGAGTATACTGCAAAAAACCAAATAAAACACACTAAGTGTACATGAAATTTCAGATTGTTAATCAATATATCACACAAAGTGCCATTTTTTCTTTAAAAAAAACAGCATGGTTACAAATGTGATATTGATTTTATACCTCAGTTCAATCAATAATAGGTTAATATCAAGAGACTATATTGGCGCCAACAAAAATCTTTCTAAAGAGTCACAGCACTGTTTTGCAACTCTTAGGAACACTACATTGTTTTGTTCCTGAAGGAATCAACTGTTCAAATGATTCGGTTCAGTCGGAATGACTCCCTTAACAGTAACTTACTGCGCGTTTTAATTTTACATTTAAATTTTTTTATTTTAAATAATTTCAAATATCAGTATTCAACATGTTTAAATTATAAAAACATTATATAGTCCTCCGTTGAGCAGGCATTTCCAGCAGGCCTGCTCTCCCCACGCTGTTATGAGTGTGTCGTATGAATGGATGAAAATGAGGCTGCTCCGGGCATTGCTGCTAGAATCATCGCTAGCCTTTGGTCTGCTTTGCTTAAATAATGAGGCAACACACAGAACATGTACAACCTAAAAAGATCAGTTCGGAATTGATATGACTGCTGAGTGCTCTGTGCAACATCTCTTTCCTCTGATTACCCTGAGCAGGTTTGGGAACAGAGGTAGAAGTAATGGAGATAGAGCGATGAGAGGAAAAAGATTTTGTTGAGAAAAATAGAGGTGAATGAACAAAAACAGGAGAGCAGCTGCAGAGATGAGCAAAGACTTTTTCTCCTCCCATGCTCTATTTTCCTGGAGGTGAAGGACAGTTCGTGCAGCACATTTCATTGTGGATTGATTCCTGTAACTTCTCAAAAAAATCCATGCAAAAGAGTATGCAAATAGATAATAGGTGTATGTGTACAGTGGGTACAGAAAGTATTCAAAAAGAAAAACTGAAATATCACATGGTCCTAAGTGTAACAGTGTCATGTTCTATGTGCTTGTGTTTATGTTTTCTTCTTGTGCCATATGCCTTCTGTGTGTTTGTTTACATTCCATTCCCTAATGTTCTCGCTCATTTGTAACCCCGCCCCTGTCATTAGTGTTTGATCCTCTGCCTGTCCTGTCTTGTGTTTTGTCTTCGATTAGTCCTTGTATTTATATCACGTCTTGTGCTCAGTGTCAGTTGTTGAAGTTATGTTGAGTTTGTCTGCGTTGGCCTACGCACCTTCGTCAGCCTTCTTTGTATCTTGGTCCTGTTACTAAATGTTCACTAATTGGAAATTCTGTCTCTGTGCTCTTTGAATCGCTGAGAAGTGAGGCTGCGACATCACCTAGCGTGACACTAAGTATGCTGTGACACTCATATATTTAACTCGGGTGCTGTCCATTTCTTCCGATCATCCTTTTGAATCCAGCTGTGTTTGATTATACTGATTGGACTTGATTAGGAAAGCCACACACCTGTCTATATAAGACCTTAAAGCTCACAATGCATGTTAGAGCAAATGAGAATCAAGAGGAGGAATCAAAGGAACTGCCTGAAGAGCTCAGAGACAGAATTGTGGCAAGGCACAGATTTGGCCAAGGTTACAAACAATTTCTGCTGCACTTAAGGTTCCTAAGAGCACAGTGGCCTCAATAATCCTTAAATGGAAGACATTTGGGACGTCCATCTGGCCAAACTGAGCAATCTGGGGAGAAGGTAAATCCTTGGTGAGAGAGAGAACCCAAAGATCACTTTGGCTGAGCTCCAGAGATGCAGTCGGGAGATGGGAGAAAGTTGTAGAAACCAGTCGGGGCTTTATGGCACAGTGGCCTGACGGAAGCCTATCCTTAGAGCAAGACACATGAAAGCCTGCATGGAGTTTGCTAAAAACACCTAAAGGACTCCAAGATGGTGAGAAATAAGATTCTCTGGTCTGATGAGACCAAGATAGAACTTTGGGCCAGGCACTGCTCATCGCCTGTCCGATCCAATTCTGTGTTTTTCTGTCAATATGGGGTGCTGTGTATACATTAATGAGGAAAAACAAAATCACTTTAATGATTTTAGCAAATTTTTTTTGTGTGTGTGTGTATATACATAGTCAATATTTGAAGTAGATCAAAAAAAAAATTGTCTTAGGATGAACATTTGATGAACATTTTTGATCCACTTAAAAAGTTGACTAAGCATAATTCTAAATAAGTAGATCTCCCAGCTTTTTTCATTTATTATAAACAAACATAAATTTACACAACCCAACTTGAAATGTCAGCATTTAAATACAAACAAACAAACAAACAAAAAACAAGTTTCCCTTTGCTAATTACAATTCGACATTGCTGTTCCATTCATGTGACCTTCATAAACCCTTTCTGACATGACTTGAAGGCAGCAAATAAAACATGTAATACATTAGCCTGATATCAGCTCTGCCAGGATAAATGACATCAGAAGAGCATAAATGCCACTAAAGCTAATTTAAGCCAACATAAGCACGTCACGTAATAGTGAGATAGCTGTAAAGGGTTTTTATACTGTAGGAGCACAGTGGAATTTCTTTTTGAGTTTTGTGATGTTAATTCACTCAAAAGATCCATTGGAGTGTTCCCATTATAATATGACTAAAAATACAGTTTTTAATCACTCCATCCTCCAGGGGAAATAACCAAATGTGTGTAACGCATGGCTAGATGATGAAACCTCTCCACCCACTTCAGACATCCCATTATAACAGTGACCCCAGGGTCTACGCACTCTGATGAACTGTTGCCATAACAACCCCAGCAGCGTTGTCTCAGTCACATTAGGACTGGGGTGTGTGTTTTGTCTTAGTGCCGGGGAGGATATCACTGCTACATCATCGCTAAAATTCACAGGGTCTGGAGCTATGTTTGTGCATGCGCTCCTCTTCCATTTAAGGAGGGTGATTCTCTGGAGTTGTAAGGGCCCACCAGAAGACGTCAGCAAATGTTTACATACTAAAATATACATTGATTCATTGACTGACTTTTTGGATTTTTATTTTTTAATAAACTAAACCTCATAAAGTAAAGCTAAAATTCCCTCCTTTCCTTTCTTCATACATTCATTCCTTTGGCTCTCTGGGTATAAGGTGTCTCTTCTTTGGATTATTTGATCCTCATTTATTCATTCATTCATTCTTTCATCCACTTATTCATGCATTCATTTCTTTTGCCTCTCTGCATTGTGTAGAAGCATAAACTGTCTCTTGTTTGGATTATTTGATTAGATTTTTTACCTTCATTCATCCATTCACTTCCATTTATACATTTCCTTCCTGGGCTATCCATAAGTATAAGTTGTTTATCTATTGAATTATATGCTTTTTGGGCTTTGTAATCCATGTACTGTATTAATATATTTATTAAAATCTATTTTTAACCCCAAGTAAAGCATTTAAACTGAAATCATATTTCTTGTGCAGACTTAATACAGTTTCGAGTGATATTACTCTTATCTCAATTTTTTTAAGTTCTTTTGACTATCATCAAAAAAAATGCAACTGAACAGACCAGCGTGTTTGTAACCAGAGGGTTACATTTCTCCCATCAACAATTATTTTTATTATTATGTTTCTGTAATAAAACAAGCAACTTTTTCATCATTACTGCTCAAAGAAAACAGTAAGACGTCCCTATAATCCATCTCACAGTCCCTGTTTATCAGTCCAGAACATAATTAGACTCTCTTCACACTGTTTAAAACTAAAATGTATTATTAATATTTACAGTAATTCAACTAAGCACAGTCTAAGGTTAAAGGTCAGACCTGCATCAGCAATAATGAGCCTCATAACACAATGATAAAGGCTACAGTGCTACTAATGTATGCAGAAGAGCACAAGAGATCAAATCTCTAACAGCACTTTTTGAGCACTGCACACACTCACATTATGAATTAGTAGCTCGTTAGTCAGTCTTGTACACTCAGGTACAAACACCTGATGTGCAGTGCATCACTGCCCATGCTGAGAACATGCACATCTTTGGCTCCTGTATATCTAGCTATTCCTAGAATGCTTAGCAAAAAAACAAAAAGACTCAACAAAGTAAAAAAGAATCAGCAAATAATCCACACACACATATGTTCACACCTGATCAAAACTGACATAATTGCATGACTAATTACAGCGACAATTGAATAATATATACCCTTCAGCTGGATTTAAAGAAAACTTTCATGTCTCTGTAACAGCCAGACCACTAAATAAGCCACATTTTGTTGGGCCTTGACAAGCTCTTCAAAAGTCAGCCAATTACCCTTTGAATCGTGCCGTAGTGTTGAGGGATGATGGAAGAAATGGCGTGAAATGCCGCAGGGTGGATTTGTCATGTCTCCCTGCTGTTGTGAATGTGTGTCATATAGCCGAGTTAGTTTAACAGGATCTGACTTCTCTTTTTTTCTTCTTTTTGTTAATTGTTTTTTTTTTTATTTCAACAGCTGCTAAATATAATCTACAGTATTCAGTATACATCTGCATTACAATATAAAACTAAAATTAAATAAGTACTAAAAAGAACACTACAAAAGCATAATAAACTATTAAACAGCACATTTGTTTTCATCACTTATAATAACAAAAAATGTTTTTTGTGAAAGATCATGTGACACTGAAGACTGGAGTAACGGCTGTTGAAAATGTAGCTTTGCATTACAGGAATATATTACATCTAAACATATCATCGAATAGAAACATTGTAATATTTAATTTTACAATTTTTTATGTATGTTTCAGTTTTTTTATACATTTTTTGCTAAAATATATTTGCTAATATAGGCAATATATTGTACATAAAACAAGAAGATTATAAAATCTGTTAGTGGTACAGTAACTAATTTTAGTTGTTGTTTATTGTAAACTTTTCTGAATTAAGAAGGATGCATAAAAACAAAGAATTTATGAAATAGCAAAAATGTAAAAGATTACACAAATACTGGTCAGCATATATTGTAATCAATACAATGCATACAGTAATATGTTCTACTTTTATAAACATTTTTGTCACAACTCAGTGCCACAATGAAAAAAAGCGTCCATAGGTTAACCCTTTGAATGCGACAGAGAGAATGAACCTCTGAAGTTCCCTCAAGATTCAGTAGCGCACATCAGTTCCCTGACTACAAACACAAGCACATGGAAATATGTTTGTGGTAAATGAGGAGTTCTTACACCTCTCAGCACATAGTAAACACAGATTATGAATAAAAAACTGTGATTCCTATAATGCTCATCGTGTTCAGCCTGGCAAAGACTGATGGGAGCTGAAGCCATGTTGGCTTGTGGCGGAGTAAATTGTGCCAGAGTGCAACAGAAGCCATTTTGGCTCAAGGTGGGTAGAGTGTGATGCTTATTGGGGATCCACCACCTGTCACTGTTCCAGGCACAACGTGATGAAGCTGGTGTCCACCATTACACTTTAACATACTGAAGACCAGCCTGAGGCCGAGAGAGCTGATCTACACCACCAAAACGTAAAAAAAAGGCTTGCACTGAGATATCTTAAAATACATCATTGACATTGTTTGGTCTTAAAACACTCACAGATGCATGCATTTTTGTAAGACATGTTTCTAAAAATTCTTAAATGTCCTAAATTTAGCAAAGGTCTACTCCTGGCTTAATCTAATTCTTATTCGGGAAACCAGGCCCAAAAGATTAAATATATTATTGTGGACAAACATTCCCACTGGTAAAGTAAAATTTTTTAAAAATAAATCAAATAAAAGCCCAAAGCAAAACAAAAAACCCACATCAAAACACAAATAAAAATAAGTAAATAAAAATAAAATGTCCCCACTAGGATTGTAAAACCTGACAAATTCTACAAGTGTTAGAAAATGTTGTTAAAAAATTCATTAAAACACAAAATTTCAACAAAAATATTAAAATAATAAAACTAAAATCTGATAAAATAAAATATATAGTTATAACTATATTAAAATGTAAAAATGCAAACAAGTTTGTGAAGGTAGAAATCTTTTATACACATTAGTTTTGAAATAATTATTTATGTCATTTCATCTATCACTCCATTTATCTTTTAAAAGAGCGTTTCTACCGTTGGCTCATTTACTGAAATGTATCATATTAATGTTGCTGAGCAAAAATAAGATTAAAAGAAGATCAAATAGATCCATCTCATTTGTGTACAGTATATTTATCCAAACCTCAACAACTGTCTCCCCATCTGTCTCTCTCCTCTCGATTTCCCTGAAAACATCATTGAGTCAACTGTTATATTACCCAAGCTTGTAACATCCCATTAAATTTCCCCATACAGGGTGTTTAAACAGAAGTGAAAATATCTTCCGGTACAGTCCCACTGTGGGTGGACAGCACTGTAATTATGCAGCTTGGCATTGAGATGAGACTTTAACTACTGCCAGCTCTCAAGCTAGTGCTTCATTACGTCTCATATTAGCCTGGTGGAGTTTGCAGGAAGTTAGCGTAAGCCTTCTATAATTTGTTTCTTATAAAATTTGTGGTTTGGAGACACTTTAGCAGTGCCTGTATGGACCAAGCATAAAGGTATGATTGTAATGTGTAACATTTTGAAGTTGTTTAAAATATTTTTAACAACAATTTCTAACAACGTCAAGACAAACAAGGTCTCTTTCCTGTTTTCTGAATTGTTATGCAAGTCACAGTCATTTATGCTGCTCAATTACTTGGGTTTTTGGACATGTACCTGTGACAGCCGTTTGTCCTCTGAGAAGCACTGGATGCTTATGGGTATTGTAATCTGACGTCATAACCTTTCTTCGTCCTTCAAGTCCTCACTCTTCCCCATTACAATGAGTGACTAATTCAGTACATTTCCCAAGGTGCAGTTCTCCATCCAACAATCTAATCAGTCAGTCTAGACGTTCATAGAAAGACTACAAGCAGTGTTGGACTGGAAAAATAGATTTCATAAAAAGCTTCATGATTTGCAAATAAAAAAAATGCAGGGCTATACAATATATTTGTATTAATTTAATGAGAGCGGGAATTTGCTTATTGTTATATAATACGTAACTACTAGGGATGTAACGGTATCAAAATTTCACGGTACGGTAATACCTCGGTATAAATGGCACGGTACGGTATTTATTGAATCATTTACATAAAAAACAAAACTACTTAAGAGGCTCAAAAAAAGTGCCAGAAGTGTTTAATAAACAGTTTACATGAACACTGAACATATCAATGCCACACACATTAGCCATCTATCTGTAAACTTTGAAACAGGAACTTCAATTTTAATAGCAAAAATGTATTAAACCTTCCACACATCTGCTTTAAAACCTGTTTTAGATTGCTAGATGATGTCATATATAAATTAGCATATTCATTACGTCAGTGTGTCATATTATCTTGCTTCTCTGTGGTCACATAATGTTATTCAATGCACACTTTATTCTCAATAAAACAGTTTTCACATGTTTTCTGTTGTCAGAAAAACAGAACGAATATGAAATATTGACTGAAATGTACCCCATTATAAGGCCTACTGAACTAGCTCTACCTTACAAGATGTTAATCTACATCAAAATCCTTATTTATAATCGTTTGGAATTATATAATTATATTTATAATTCATAATAATGAAACCAAGTACACATAAGATATAGACAATGGCGCTTTGAGATCTCTCTGCTGTTTCCTGTGCGCACAGAATGCTGAAATGGGCTCTTTGACATATTTTTCTGTGATTTGTATTTGTTCATTCAGGGCAGGACGTGAAGGAGATCTTGGTTCTGTGTTGCTGTCCGAGCTTTTACGATTGTATTTGAATGCTTTAAACTCTTTTGAATGTTTAAATTGGCAAGGCTTAAAAACATGTGAGGTGTAAACGCCTCAGCCGGTTGGTTGAGATCGCCAGAATCGTCACCATCTTTCCCCCCACTATCCCTAGGGGATCCACTTTCCCCGAGCTTGAAATTCCAAAATGCAGTATGTCGAAAAACTCCCATCTCATTTTCTCCTCCAACTTCAAAATTGTCGTAATCATCCAACAGTGTTCACGCAGAGCAAAACAAAAGGATCAACTCAAGATCATAAGGACCTTAATTAACTTTTACCAGTCACCCACACATTGCAACATTTCTGCATCTATTCTAAATAAAATCCCACTAGAATTATGCAACTTGCCTTTTTTGAATGTGTCTCATTCTATTATAGTATACATGTGATGTGAGTTTGTTTTTCTGGACGTGGATGTGAATTTGTGTTTCTATGAATTCAGGTAAGACAATTAGTTTTGCTCTGTCTGAGCGATACTTAGAAGTTAGCATTGTTTTCTGAGAACGAACATAGCTAGTTGGAAGCAGTGGGTGAGATTGAGAACAACACCTCCCTAGAGAAAGAAGTCATTAAATGGTCACAAACACATACAAGCTAATGGACTTCAGTGAATCCATATTCATCAATTAATTAACAACCATTTAAGTTCTTGTAATTTGTTTTGTTGGTTGATAATGAATGTGAATACTAATTACTTTTTAGGGTTTTACAAAGTGTTAACTATGTGACTATCAGTCACAGTTCAGTCGGTAGGAAAATCATTTTGGAATTTTGAACAAGATTTGTCCCTGTTCAACATATGAAATGAATTTGTTGTAAAATCAATCAATAAATAAATGAATAAATAAAAAAAGCCTCCTTATAAGTTATAAAAGGTTAACATACTGGTTTAGAAAACACTTTAACTAGTTTAATCATTTTTAAATGTGTGTATATTATAGTTTGGTGATGCAATTGTCCCCAAATGTAAACTAAATTTGATAAAACCTCAGTTTTTAGGTTTATAATTTTTTTTTTTTTTAATCTTTTTATAAAAACAATAGCAGTCTAAGGCCCCATTTAGAAGGATGTAATGCATGAATGTGTGTGTTGTGTAATACTTGTCTCTCGGGGGGGGTGCTCATCTGCAAAGAAGAGGAAACACAGCCATCTGATGACCAATTTCTCCAGAGTCCCAAACCAGACGCTCCCTGCAGAAAACAGAATCTGCAAAATGCAAACATTAATTCCTTCCTCTAAGCTCATTGCATTACCTTTGATTTCCTTGGATCATAAAAGAGTTTTTATGTAATGCTGCATCATATTTCTCAGCTGTGTTCCAAAGACTGTTACCCTGGGAGCAAGTATCCATTCATTCCTTTCTCCTGTTTATATAGAAAAATAAAAGATGACCTGGGAATTTTAATAGAAAATTTAGAAACATTCTAAACATTCACAAAATCACATGCCCACTTGTAAAGTGTGCCGATTATGAAATGAGGTTACACTTTCTATAAAGCCTGTATTAAAAAAAATACATTATAATGAACGCATATGCCTAATGTCTTATACCATGTCATGAATAATCATAAAAACAATTATAACACATTATTATATTTAAGCATTTGAGATTATAACTTTAAGAGTATTATTTATGACACACACTGTAAAAAATAAATGTATTTTTACTGAGAAATAACAGTAGAATTTTACAGTCAAATCCCAGGTTGATCAGAA
>JAUCMT010000088.1:7709587-7734711 GCA_032357475.1 Enteromius thamalakanensis
TTTGATAATGTTCAGTGCTTTGCTACAATCTGTATTGTTAAAAGCGCTATAGAAATAAAAGTGACTTGACTTGACTAGAGCTAATAGAGTCGGAACCAGTTTACAGGACTGTGTTATCTGGAATCTGCTAAAGCGGTGGATTTCTACATTACGATTGGTTGCTGCCAAATGCATCATAGCTTATTACCATAAAGTTGACCTGATTTCAACTGTCCTTTCACGCTCTCGCCGTCCAAGACACGCCGCGCCGCTACTCGCGTTGTGAACGCACAGACCTGACATATATACCTGAACATAAAAAAAAGAAATTACTGTAGCCTTTATGTTCTTGTGCGAGCAATTAGCTATTTCTGCTCCTTTCCTCTTAACCAAGAAAAATAGAAAGTAAAAAAAAAAAAGATTAACCTAGAAGAAAGAGAAGGAAGTAGGTTAACAAGCTAACTGTACTGGAGTGAATTGAAACCCTACAAAACAACCCAGTGTTGTTTACTGATGTTATCCTAAAGCTTGTTGGCCCTTCACTGCACATCATTGACAGAAAGACTGATAGGATAAGAAACAAGTGTGGAGAGGAGAGAGAATGTCTCCTGCAGATAAATTTGGTGTGTACAGTACTGGCCCACGAGAGTCTGCAATCTAGTTTCCAGAAGCTCTAATGATATTTAGCTGTCTAAGAATCAGCGCATAGAGCAGCGGGACTGGCTGCTGCTGTTTTATCTGCCATATCAAAGAGAGAGCAAACAAACACCCTTCCTTTCCATCTGTTCTTTCCCTTTTGATGGATGCAAGTGGCTCGCTCTCTCTTTTTCTGTCCTGCTTTTTATTTTTCTTCCTTTTGATGCAGCATTTAGCAGTTGGGCTCTCAGATCACTGTGAAAGCACCTCTTTCTTTCGAAAACAGGGAAGCAGATACTTTGAATTACCATATATAAACACACTGGATCTGCTCCAAAACCTTGAGCTGCCCACCTAGCTGGAGCTTTTAAGTCATCATATACACTTTCCTAACGTAAAGGAGGTGCTGAGTAAAATACACAATTTTTACGGAATAATTAAGTTATTAGGTATAAACTATCAACAAAAAATGTCAAACTTTTTATGCTTTTGAGGGTTTATCTTAGCAATAACATCAAACTCTGTGTTGTTATCTGTGTGTAGTTCCTGCCCATATGTGGACTGTTCTAAATGAGTCACTAGAAGCTTCCATTTCAGTTTGGTTATGTAAGAAGTAGAAAAGGAGGTAAACTCCTTTGGAGGAGGTTTTAGTTACTGCATTTAGTTTCATCTACAAATGACACTTTTTATGAATTGGGTAGAAAGTAGCCTAAGCAGCTCTTAAAATTGCATTCCCTGTAAAAGAAATTAAATTAAATTAAATAAAGATCAAAGATTAAAGGGGGATGCCTTGTGATACTTTCTATTGATATTTGTAATTATTTATGAAAGTAGAAACGTTAAACAGATCAGATGGAAGTATTGCGTTGCCCCGCCCTGTGTGACATCACACGCACATGGCCCAAGCCCTACCACTGTGTGTGTGAAGTTTTCCCTGATGACTTTTTGTCTGATGCCTTTTAATCCGAGTCCATTTCGCCTGAGAACTTTTTGTCTGATGCATTTTAATCTATTTTGCCCTATGCCTGATTGTACGAGACCTGACACTGGACGTATTTTTTCCCGAGACCTGAAGACTTTCAGTCTAAGTCAAGATGCCGTTTGGTCCATTGAGAAAGGCCATTGAGAAAGGTCTGAGGCATGACGCGTTTTCATTTTATGACTGAGGTCTGAGGATGTCCTAAAATGTACACCGTACTGGAGAAAGAGTGAGAGAGCTTGAAGAAATAGAGATTGACAAGAAAAGGATCATGCTTGTAAGCTGAATTGCTGTAATTGGAATAAAGTCAAGGGAGGTAGAAAGAGAGAGAGAGGGGCAAGATTGAGACATATTTGCAGTTTACGTGATGTGATTAACGTTTAGGATAACACAGTCTCCATCAGCAGCCAGCACCTTCAGTTTCCAGAATTCCCACCGCACATCAAATAACCTCCGTTAACTCGCATCGACTGCGCAGACAGCTGCTGATGGATGGCTCCAAATTAAAGACTTCCACTGATCAACTTAACTGAGCTGTCAATCAATCAATCAGTCAATCAGTCTAAACCAAGCGCAGCGACACACAGTCACGTTTCAGACCAGTCAGGCCCCATCCAGCAGATGTTGATTAGTACAAGACATGATCTGTGGCCATCCTGCCCCGAGGGGTCAGGAAAGAACAACAGGAACGTGAACAGCACTACATGATCAGCAAGATATGCTTATCATCATAGTGACAGCTGGCTTAATAAATAATGTTCCATAAATAATGTTCCTGAGCTGTAGGACTTAAAGGATAAATGCCTGATAAAAAAACTGCTAATTAATTGTTAAGATAATGAAAAATCTGAAAAATAGCTAACTGATAGTAGATCTCTTTGGCTTTCAGCTGCGCTATAGAGACAGAAATATAATATGTTGCATGTTTTGCATTGTTTTTTTTATTTCCTATTCATTAAAATTTTATTTACAAACAAACATAAATAAATCACAATCTTACACAAAAAAGCATCACAGGTGTTTGACAATGAAATTAATTATTACTAAATGTTTTCTTGTTCTGTAATGAATTACAATTTAAAACTATAAATTTAATAATTTTTTTAATATTTATTTATTTATTTATTTAATAAAACTATAAAATCAAAAAAATACAATATACAAAAATATTAATTTAACAAGAGCCTGTGTGCTTAAAATGTCTTTCAATAAATTTTTCTTCTACTTTTTTCCTTAATTATTATACATTATTTTATCATATTATTATTTATTTCAGGATTATTTGATGAATAGAAGGAGTTTCATGAAAAGGCAGCACAATAGTTTTCCACAATCAAAATAAATAGTACTCTAGTGTTTTGAATTTGCTGCATTTAATTGCATTTTCTACTTGATTTACTATAGATGCCAAACTTGATGTACTTGTGAATCTTCTAATTATAGACATGAAGCGCAAGAAACTCCAGTGAGTCACTGAAATCTTTTTTATTCTGAATGTGATAAAGAGAGCAAAGAACATAAGCTCGAGCTGGTGGATGGAAGAGGGAAAACACTGGCTAAAGACTACTTTAAATGAGGTGACATGAGGACAGTAACCAGTTTGGGTATTGTGACTGGAGGTAGACACAATCTGCCAAAAATACACACACAAATGAACAGAGAAGCAAAGCGCCAAGCTGTCCTCACACCACAGCCAGCTATTACAGATCCAATGACCTGCGAACAGTTATTTCCATCATATGAGGCACACCAGTGCTTCCATATCCATTAAAACAAGAGCACTTAATTCAGACCAATTAAACATGACAGACGAGAGGTAGCAGAGGAAAAAAGGAAAGAGACGGTAAGAGAGAGAGAGTGAAAGGTCAATACGTTTCATTTAGTCATCAGGGTGAGCTGTCAGTGATGTGTTTAATGGTGACCAATAAAAGCAGCTCCACACAGTCTGCCATATGCATCACCTGCACTTCAGAGGCAAGAGTTAAAGATTTATAACACTGACTGACCGTGCTTAAGCACACACAAAATGAAATATTTCTCCACTATCTTGAAAAATGAGTCCGCGTAATGATATTTAATGATTTCCTTTTATATACTAATGGAAAACACTCTAGAAATGTAGCGTTTAGGACACACAACGTACATTTTATCAAGAAAGAAAGTCAAAAGTACAGAGTGTATCGACCAACTAATTAACTTTCAGCTTCAAGCAGCCCTGCCAGCATTCTGGACCTGGTTTTTATCAGAGCTAGATCAATGCAGGTCAATCCAAGCTGGATCTTTCTGCAAGATCTAATTTACTAACAATACAAAATATTGGAAGGGTTTGAACAGATCAGAGAGAAATTATGAGTACGTTTGGAACACTAGCTTAGTACATACTACACTGCATCTACACATGTACTATTTTTTGCAGACCCCTTTAAGGTGCTATATGTTTTGGATTACGAGAGGATAATGTGTAATAATGCTTACCTCAAGAGCTTTGGAACGCCGGTCAAGAAGTTTCTCGATTTCACGTGCAGCTTTTGCCACCAGCTGCGTAGCGTTGTTTTGTTTCACATTGTAGTGGTTCCGAAACTGCAGGAAAATCTGAGAGAGAAAGATAAGGCTTGAAAGGCAGGATTGCATCTGTTAAAAATGTACCTGCAAAATTAGCCTAATCAAAAAAAGGGTGTGGCAGATAAGCAATGCATAGATAAATAAACATCCAAATGAATAAATAGCCTATTCAAACTTTTACTAGCAACTGTAATTTATCCAAAACACATCTATGTGAAAACAGTACAGCTGGTTTCAGACCTTGCTAAGGCAAACAGGCAATTATTCAGTGGTTAGAAGGTCAACATTAATGATGAAGAAGTGCTGAAAATAATGGAATAGAATAACAAATAAAAAACATAGTGCAATATGTTGTTAACATCAACTTTCTGTCTTTCCTCTAACTGCTTCTGTCACTTCTGTTGTAAATATAAATGAAAAAAGTTTGCTATACATACTTTTTTAACATTGTTTGAGCAAAATTAACAAGATTTATAGGACTGTTGATGTCAGATTTTAAATATGAAATTTCATTGTAAAGTTTTACAAATTTTTCTAGAATTCAAATATATAGTAAGAACTGCACTTGGATACCTGAGGGGTGTTTCAAAGATGGCTGCCGAGTGACTTGACCTTAAAGGAACTTTGACTAAATAAAACATCTTGTATAGGTTTGAGGATGTTTCAAAGCAGGCCCACAATGTCATAAGACGCTGATATTTGCTTAATTTCAGTTGCGACATTGGATAACCAAAATTCAATGTAAATTCAATGCCTAATGTCAATGTGATATCCAGTGCCGACATCAGCTGATGTTGATATATTGTTGTTTTTAGGTTGCGTAACCAAAATCCAAGTCAACGTCAAATATGGACATCAACATGATTTTAATTTTCAACCAAAATTCAACCTCTGTCTGACTTCATGTCCAACGTCAACCTGACATTATAGACATCCGGTGCATGTTGGGTTTTGGGTGAAAGCGATGCTGATACAGTTTTGCTCTTTTTGAAGTTGTACCAGTTCATGCAAAATGAAAATTCTGTAATCATTTATTCACCTTCATGTCACGACTTTCCTTTATCCTTGAAAAGAGAACTCTACGACTACTGCACTAGCAAGTCCCATCCATTTAATCTGCACAGGGAAATAGACTTTTAAGGACAACTTCTAAAACTGAGACTGGATCTATTATAAGCTTGAATTTTGTGAATCAGTGGTAGGCTATATGCTTTTGTTGAAGGAATCAGCCTGCATTATTATTACAAGTTTCCAGGAACTAAAGCCCCTGTAGCACTGGGATACATACTAATTATCAACCTAATGTGACTCAATTTTGCGTTTGATTTTGTGGCAGTATATAAAATATTCATAGCTGCATAAAATTTGTTTAAAGTGCTAAAAAGCAAATGTGTGGTCATACTTTTTGGAGCTGTTGTATGCCGGTCTCAGCATCAATCAACTGCACTAGCTCCTCCTGCATCTGCATCGCCCATTTCCGGGTCCTGTAAACACAAAAAAATCAATCAGATTTAGTTATTAATTACTGATATCACTTGAAATTCTTCCTCGCTACCATAGCAAAAACTTATATTCTAATAAATTTCAAATAAGCGAACAGTCAGTAATGGAATAAAGAACAAAGGCGCAAATTACAAGCATTAATACATACATTAGAAAAAAGGTTCAAATAAAATAGTAGCATTCAGGTTTAGAAATGTAACAAATAGCTGTACAGTACACTATAGTTCATTTTAAGTTGCATTTTTTTGTTGTTTTGTTAACATAAATGACACAGACAGCAGCAGGTTTTTATAGGCTGCTGTAACTTTAAGATTGAATGCACGGATTCAATATAATACTGCACATCCGATTTCTTTCTGTTTACATTTACTTCACTTAAGACACGCACACGTAATTTTGTGGGTATTTATCAGCTCAAGCAAAATAAAAATACTGTGGCAGAGCCAGAGAAGGGTCCAGGGTGGCACTATAGATACAGCTGACATTATTACATTGTAAATCATTGCAATTTTGAGAGTGAATCATATATTTCCATGTGGATGGTTTTGCACAGTGTGGCTGCTTGTCCGCTAAGCATCACAAAAAACTAAATTTTTGTTAAAAAGCTGAATGCATTATATAGCCTAGAAAGCATTTTCTAATCACTAAAAATCTGTTAATCGCTAAATATCATCTTAATTCATAGCTTTTACACATTGCAAAAGCTGTTGTTCTTCATTAGCAATTTTGTCTTGTTGGCAAGTGCAAATGTCTAAATCAAGATGTATTTACTTGAAAAGCAAAATGACGTACGTCTTGTTTTCTGTAAAACTCCTTTATTTATGATTCAAAAAAGAACAAATATCTGCTAGTGGGCTCAGAAACATCTACTGAATTCACTGAGAAAACATGCTTTCATTCTCCACATAAACTCAATTAATTTTGTTAAATGTCTCAGAAAACAAAACTTTATATCTTCATTTAGCATCCCAAATAACTGCATCCTAATTTCATGCTATTTGTATTAAAAAACAAGTATACAAAGGAAGGTATACATTTTGCAGTACGTGCCACATTTAATACCATGACTTTATGAATTTAAGACATTCAGGTGTATCATTCTATTTAGATCACATGGCTATATGAATTTGGAACATCATGATGGTGACTAAATGACAAAATGTGAATGTCATTTTTAATTTTTTTATGTCTCGAAGGGATACATATCAAATCAATGATTACACATTTTAACCCCGCCCACAACCTCAGATTAGCCCAGCACTGCTGACCAGCCACCTGCTGTTTTAAATACTCAACATAAATCTAAAACTGTTGAGCAGCCAGCATGCATTGCGCCTCCATCTAAGGGCACTATAGCACTATAGGAGCCTGTTAAAGCACAGCAGAATGAGTGTGGGGCAGAGAGTAAGAGAGAGGTGTAAAGGGTGGGTGTCATTTAAGTGAATCTGTACCGAGGTCCTTATCCTGTCACCACCACTATGAATCTTTTCAGTGTGACTCAAAGCCACGGCTGCAGAGCCTATTGTATGTATGCAAGATGTCCCGAAGCATAAAACACAAACCACTGCACACACAAAACAAGGCTGCTGAAAATTCTCTTTTGCTGGCCGGTTTTAGTGGGCACATTTTCTTTTAAAAAAACCCGATGTAATCTGAGAAGTAGAACCGCGTGAGGAAAGGCAGTATATTTAGCCATGAGGGCCAACCACCTGCGGCCTCAGCTTCAGGCAAGACTGGTATCAGCATACTGATGCCATATCAATGTATCAAACAATAGCACTGCATGGATATGTGTCGCTTACCTTCTTTAAAACTTACACGCTGTTAAACTTTATACAGACCACCACTCACCAGAGGTGGACAGATGTGAAGTGCATTTACTTGAGTATTGTACTTTAGTACACTTTTTGAGTATCTGTACTTTACTTTAGTTTTTTTTTTTGTTTCTGGAAACTTTTGACTTTAACTTCACTACGTCACTTTTTGAAACACAAATAAAGTCAAAATTGCGTTATATAAAATTACAGTTGCGTGAAATGAAGTCATCGCTTGATATAAAGTCAGAGATTTGTGAGATATAGTCACAATTGCATGATATAGTCACAACTGTGAGTTATAAAGTCAGAAATGCGAGATATAAAGTCATTGCTTGATATAACCTGTAAGTCACTGTAAATTAATGTTAAACCTTTCGATTAATCAAGATTTACTTTAAGATTGAGTCCCTTCAATTTAAGCTCTCTTTCAGTCATGCCCCGGAATTCGATTTTTACATAGATCCTGCCAATTGCTATCACTATGTCAATAACTGCATTTATGATGACTACTGTTAGCCAACAATTGTAATTCTGATTACATATAACCTAGAAAGAACACAAAGAGCGCTACCTTTATAATCACCAACAATCTCATATCATTCATATTAGTTCCTTCATGACAACCTGTAATATACAGGGCAATGTTAATGTATTTAGTCTTGGCGGAAAAACTCACAATGGATCTACAAACATGCTTTTGTGAGCATGTAAGTTATACCACTCCTGCAGATATATACAGGTGGAGCTGGGGAGGGTGGCGGGTTTCTGAAAGAATGCTGCAATCTGCTACAGTGAACACTGGTCATGTATTTGAATGTTTATGTGACAGAAACCAATCAGCTCTGCTGTGTAGACAAGCATGTCTCATTTAGAGTTAAAGTTTCTCACAGATTTCCATTATCATCAAACACACTACACTACACAAATAATCTCTTATATCTTAAAAATTACACTTTATAACAACCCTTTTTCAAAATAAAACTAGGCTATGGACAAAAACTTGTTGGCGTATTAAATAACTTGTATTAACTTGGTGTATTGAATGGTCAGTGGACTGACTTAAACACCTCTGACTGGCCATTGTGTTCAAGAAATCAACACGTCTGTGATTGGCTACAATGCTGCAAAAACACATCACCGACTTTCTCCATGTAAATATGTTATGACCAGAGCTGTTTCGCTGATAGCTCTTGTTACAGGTTCAGCTAAAGGTAATATATATATATATATTAGGGATGTAACGGTATTGTAATTTTTTTTTTTCCGATAATATCGCGGCCGCATGACTCGATAAAATGATGGGTCTTCTGATAAAAGTTTGCTCAGGCACATGGAGCGAACGGGAACTACAATTCCCATCAGCCCAAGCGTGCCCATCATTATTTGTGGTCTGTTGTCAATACAGATCAGTGTTGTCAACTTAACGACTTTGTCTCTATATTTAGCGACTATTCAGACCCCTGACGTAATGAATATGCAAATTGAAATATGATGTCATATGTATTGCTTATAGCTAACAACTACTATAATCTATGACAGAAGTTAAACTTTCTTTTGTCCAGAGGAAAAAATAATAATGATCATTTATGCACACACAAAAAAAATCTTAAACCCAAACAAGCCTTATGCCTCGCTCTGATCCCTTCTGGTGAGATGAATCATCGAAACTAATCATTGTTATGGATCCCGAGTGCCAGAATGTAGCTCATTCAATAGTGTATGAAGACAGGGAAAGGCTGCCAGCTCCTTTTAGCTTAGCTGATGAAATTCGATTGAAACTCTCTTCATGAGATTACAACAGCAGTATGATCATAACCACCACAGTAGCCATAAAAACAGAGCACATACATGCTAAGTATAGCGCTAGGCCTTGGGAGGAAATGGATGTGGTGAAAAAAAAGAGGGATGGAAACTTGGAGCAGGGAATGGAAAATTGAGATAAGATCCCCTTCTGTCCCTCCCCCCCTTCAAGTCCTCTGGAAAGGGAAGCTGGGGGCAGGGGCAACCCATTGAGCTGTAAAACATTAAGTACTGTAAATAGTTTACGAAACGGTTTAAGACTTCAGACTTAATTTCCTTGTGAAATTGCATATTTACAATCAGTACAGCATATATTCATAAATTACATCTGGAAACAAGCAGAAACCTTCGGTTTCTATGAACTCTGCTCAGCGGGAACTCTATTTCCTTTGGTAGAGGAATAAGAAAGTGAAAATGCCTTTCTTAACTGGCCCACACTATATTGAGAAACATTTCTAATTATTATAAATCTAAAACAATAATGCTGCTTAATATTTTTCTATTAACACAGTGATACTTTTTCATAATTTTGAATGGTATACATGCATAACATGTTTTATAAATATGACTGACGAGAGAAATAAAGTGGTTGTAACAGCTAACATATAAGGTTCAGAGTAGACTGTACCACTCTCTCTTGCCCTCTTTCTCTATTTTAACTTAACTCCCCTGAGGAAATGAGTGCTGTTTCAGAGCCACATTACAGTAGATCTGCATGTCTGTACAATATTTGTCTTTATATGACTGTAACTTTAATATTTAGAGCACTAATTGGTAACAACAAAATATTTTTACAGTTCTGACCTTCATAGCAACTGTAAACTCTGAACCAATTTAGAGTCTGTAAAAATAGTTTAGCAAAGATAGGACTGAATAAACATGCTCTATTTTTCACCAGTGTTGTTGCTTGACCAGCTGTCTGGAACCATGCGAGTTGTTCAAATCTGAGCCAAATGGCCTCTTAATAGACCTCTCAATCATCAAAGGTCTCCACAAATGAAGGTCACAGATCAACAGGTGCAGTTGGTTCAAGTACAGAATAAACATCATCCAGTGGAACAAAAATCCAGGGATATTTAATGACACTTTCTAAATACATACAGAGTTGGTCATGCTTGAATGTCCAACTGTTCCCACAAATTAGAAGCATAGCATTGTCCAAAATGTCTTGGTAGGCCGATGCATTAGGATTTCCCTTTACTGGATGGCTTTGCCCAACCTTGAGAAACAACCGCATATTCATATTCTTTCCTCAACGAACTTTACAGTCGACACAATGCAGTCAGATGGGTTTCATTCTCCTTTCCTATTATAAAACTTACATCTAACCATGGAAATTCTAGCAAAGGATGAATTTATTTAAGATCATTTTGATCCTGCAAAGACAGCAATGCACTTGTTTTTACTTTGTTTTGGTTTAATTAATGCAGATATGTGAATATTCACCACTGCTACAATGCAAACCTGTAACTATAAGTTGCTGTGGGGATCTACAGGCATCAACAGGTGTGTACAGAATGTCAGTGACTAAAACTGAGCTCAATTTATACAACTGCTGCTCAGCTTTATGCCTTCAGAGCTGAAACAGTGCTATTCCACCACTCAAATGTGCAACAAAACGTCCATAGTTTGCATCAGGCCATAAGCATAAATGACCTTTATCTGACTTGCTTCAACCTCCGCCTCTTTGTCAAACCTCTTCGGTCAGATGTCATTCAAACGTCTAATAAATCCTGGCAGAGTATAAGTACAGCACAGAAGTAAAGGGATTTAATTATGCCTCTGGGGAAAATCTAGTAGCAAACTTGACACAAAAAAGCAGAAATAACCAAGCCACCTCCCTCTGCTGTTTCTGTCTCACTTCATCTGTTTAGCGCTTTCTCGGCTTCATTTCTCCCACTCTCACCCTCCTGTCTGTCAGCATCTATCTTGCTCTTTCTGACGGTGAAATTTGTAAATGGAAAAAAACAAGGAAGATGACTAAATAGTAGTCTGTTGTGTGACGAGATAACATAGAGGACAATTATCGGTTGACATTCTTTTCTGTCAAACTGAGTCATTTTTAGATATATATTACCACATATAAAAAGACATTTTTAGGAATCTATACTGTAAGGAATAAAAAAAATTACATTTAAAATATTATCCTGAAAACATTGAGTAAACCTGAACAGAAAAATTGTCAATAAATTAAATATTAAATAACTGTGAATTATTTACAGATTTTTTTACCGTTATTTATTAAAATAGCAATATCAAATTCAGTACATTTTAACAAGTGTTATAAATTTGTACTGAATATTGAAAAATATAATATAAATTGACTGAAATTTTTTTATAATATTATGATTTCAGAATTGAATGAAACAGTAATATCAAATTTAGTTAATTATCACTGATAATAATAATAATAATACATTTTATTTATATAGCACTTTTCATAGCTCAAAGTGCTTTACAGAGAGCAGACAAACAATAAAAAAACATAAAATCCAGCAATAAGGACAAGTAATTAAAAAATGACAGCAATTTAAAATCAAAAGGAATAGAGAATAATAAAAATAATAAAAAGGTCTCGCAATGACAAATCAGCCAAACACTAGATGCACAATATTAGCCAGGAGGTACCTTGCAAACCACCCTAACTAAAAGCCAAAATATAAAAGTGTGCTTTTAACTGCTTTTTTAAAAATATTGAGAATTTTTAGGAGCATAAAAACAAAAAGCTCTTTGTCCATAGTTCTTATTGGGATGTTTAGCAAGGTAGAGCCTGATGATCTTAAGGGTCTATTTGGAGTATACTCGGTTAGACACTCTGAAACATATGAAGGTGCTTGTCCGTTTAAAGCTTTAAAAACTATTATAAAAGTATTTTAGAATCGATTCTAAAAGAGAATTGACCTATTATTGATTTATTGATCAAATCATGGTTGTTAATAAATAAATTAAATATGAAATAACTGATTAATCTAATCTAACAAATCTAACTAAACAATGCTAAAAGCAGCTGCGGTTAATTCTTGGAATATTCCCTCCTTTTTGTCTCTGTCAGTGATAAGGAATCTTGAACAGAAGGGGTTTGATTCAATTACAGTAAGATACAAGCTGTAAATCATGTTCTGTCTCAGTGTCTCTGTGAGAAAGGTGTGAAAGAGAAAGAGAAAGTGAGTCAGGTAAACCCTAAAAAAATTGAAATGACAAAGAGAATCATTTTGCATTTTCACAATTTTCCAAAATTTAATTAACACTGCATATGAATATTTCATTTTAACTCATTCATTACCAGCAACTGAGCAGGTCTATTATAAGACCATGTTCTTAGGCACTCGCATTAACTGGGGTAACCCAGAGTGCTGCATTTGCATGCTCTGTTAACCAGCGATGACACCCAAGATAAAAGAACACCGGAGAATGTTCAATGGGGGCTGTCGCTGTGACCCACCTGCAACCCAAATTCTGTGAGCCCGCTATATTCAGCACAATACCGTCAGCACGACTCGTGCGGCTTTCGTTCTTGCTGTGCCAAGGTGGGAGGGGCTGGAGCCAGACAAAGTCACAGTGACATTGTGTACAACCAGGGATGTTCTCCTAATACTGACTGTTGTATTATTAGAAACCCCTAAAACTGAGCCAACCCGCATAGCTGTGCATTTAGCCATTCATTTAATTGTATTTGAGCATTGTATATAAGCCATTCATGCTGTGTGTTTAGGTTCTAGGAATGGATTTTTACTAAGGCTATTTCTATATTTTGGTGCACTGAGCTTTTCTACTACTGCGATGAGTCCCTCAGTCCCTGCTGTTGAAAAACAGCACCACGGCATTAGGCTGCTACCAGCAAACTTTACTTTTTGGGATTGTACGCTGCAGGTGATGAGCAGAGCTGGTTTGAGGTTCATCAAACCAGAGAATATTGGTACCTTCAGGTGCTTTTTTACAAATTTGAAATGTGTTTTTATAGGTCTTCACTGAGGAGTATAGGGAAGAGTCTTGCCACACTGACATAAAACCCAGATCAGTGGAGGGTTGGGGTGATGTTAGTCCTTTTGTAGATTTCTTATAACTCCACATATGATCATGGAGCTCAACTAGTATGACCATCAGTTTCTTGGTCATCACTCTAAAAAAAGCCATTATCCATCAATTGCTTAATTTGGCCAGAAGAACAGCTCCAAGAAGAGTCCTGGTTGTTTCAAACTTCACCAAACCCCCTTTCACACTGCATCGTTCTAGGAAATAATTTATACGAAGTAGTCGATCAGGTAGTTCCCAGTGAACTTTAGGTTTCCCTGGGCCGTATTCATGGTTGCATTCGCTCACTCAACAGGAATTTAGAAGTGACTAAGGCCAGCAGAAAGCTATGCTGCATTCATCAACCCAAACAACAAAACGATGAAGGATATTGTGATCGGAGCTGTGTGTTTTATTTATACAGTATACTGGGTTTCGTGATAATGTAAATAGAGAACGAAGACACAAAATCTACTAAGATTGAGTCTAAGAAAAGAGCACAACGGTACAGACAAAGACGACAGGTTTATGCTGTTAACATTAACTTCTTTTAGGTCTTATGTCTACAGAACTGCTTTAGACCCTATTCTAAAGTAGGAGCTAAATTAGTTCCCGTAAAAGGAGTTCCTAGAATTTAATTCATTCCTAGTTCCTGCTGTGTGAACATGCGAGCATCCGGGTGCTTCCCCAAATAGTTCTAAGAACTATGAAAAGGTTCCTCCGGTGCTAATTAAAAGTAATTTAAGATATGCCAGCAACATAAAACATGTTTTAAAAAAAAGAAGGGGGATGAATACTTTCGCAAAGCTCAGTATACGTAGATTCTAGGGCAGTAAAAAAAAAAAAAAAGACATTTAAGTTAAATCAACAACATCATCATTCTGATTAAAACGTTTACACCCTTAAATGCATTTGCTTAATCAGCATCACTGAATGTTTTTACGCATTGTAATTGTTGAGTATGAGGTAACGCTCAAAAAAAGAAGGAAAATAAGAAGTCCCATGAATAGATGGAAATTTAAGCTGTCAAAGTTTACCTTCAACTTTCAATTCATAATAAAGTTAGAATAAAGAGCAGTTTTTTGGAATTCTTTGGAAAACAGGTTCAGGAACAAAATTAGGTTATGATATGATAAACATAAAACATCAATTGGACAGAGATTGGAAGTCACTACTCATATAATATCTTTATGAACTTTTTGAAACGTAAAAAATTGATTTAGATGGGAAGACAGAAATCTCTCTGGCTTTATAAAAAAATAAATTTGTGTTTCAAAGATGAACATAAGACTACATTGGGAGTGAGTGGTTAATAAAAAAATTTAAATTTTTTTATAAAATATTTTTTAAGACATTGTGGTGAGGAAGGCGTGAATTAAATTACGAAAAAAAAAAAAATATATATATATATATGCATATTTTTTTAGATGTAGCCTAATATTTTTATCTATGCTTGTCTTGTTGAGCTTGAAAATTTGCATCTTTGTGCCCTGGGACTGAGCTACCCTTATGTGCTGATATTGAAATTTCTGATTAAAACTGATTTATGTCAGAATGAATTGCAAAATGTGAGGCTGAAATCTAAATATGCTCTTTGTACATCCTGCGAGAGCGGGCTGAGAGTGTGTATGTGTGTGAGTGAGTCCATCAAGGAGAGTGTAGGGTTTCTTTACACATTAGTAATCTCCTCTGGCAAGCATGGCTGTCTCCACAAATACATCTCTCCTCCTTTCTGTCCCTCTTTTTCTCCCTCCTTCACTCATGGTCAGGACATCTGTCTGTCTCACTATAGCACACGTATTAAAAACAGACATCAAGATGCACATGTATGTTAAGCACAGGGTATCTCAAGTTGACCAATGAAGTTAACATATCGTATTCCAACCTAAACTAAACTTAACCTCAACCCTAAACAGTCACTGTGGCAACATACACTGACATATACTTTTAGTTCTTATTTAATAACATATCATATCAACCTGACAGCCCAAAAAATGCTTTAAGTTATGATAATTTGCGATCATATTATTTATTTGCTACCTTTTCAACTTTCATTCCTTGTGCTACTCTCATCCTATATATACTGTTTTCTTCAACCACTGTTTTCCTTCAAATAATAAATTCACACACACACATCTCTTCTTTGCTCTTCGTTATGGACTTTGTACAGCTTCTCCTGCATCAGTGTCATAAACAGTGAAATTAGCATTGTGAGGGAAAATGTCAAATTGATATCAATCTGTGCAGTAATAAAAAACGTCTAAGGTTACGTAGGTAACCCACGGTTCCTGAAAGAGGGAACGGAGACGTTACATATAGAGGAACTCGCATGAGAGACCAATCGTCTTCGAGGAATGAGAAAGGGACAATGAATATTGGCGTGCATTTAATTACAGCCAGGTGCACCTTAGCGTGAGTATAAGAGAGCACGGATAACGCTAAGGTATACCTCTTCATTACTCAAAGACAATTGGTCTCTCATGCGAGTTCCCCTATATGTAATGTCGGAGTGACTCGACTGAAGGGGAACAATGGTTAATATAGCTAGAATATGGTAACCCCAAATTACAGGATTTGAAGTAAAACTGTGGTTATAAAAAAGTAAAAGTAAATTAAAAATAAATAAAAAAATAAAAAATAATTACAAGATCCTTCTTATGCAGTCATCTTTTGGTTGCCAAAAAAAAAATGTTTTTTTTGACCCAATCAGCTGAGCCGTAAATGTCATGTGACTGATTATATAACAACTCTAATACTAATACAGACAGAGTCCTAAATAAATAAATAGTCACTGGTGAATATTGGGATCAATGGGTACTATGATACAATAATAAAATATAACATACAGTATATAGGACCAGTTTCATAAACAGGGCTCAGCCTTAGACAGGATTAACCCATAGTTCAATTAGTACATTAAGTAATTTTAGACAGAAGTATTACTGGTGTGCGTCTTAAGACAAAACAAAAGAACAGTGCAAGTTTATTTCATTTGAAACAGCCCCGATTTACTTTTTAGTCTAGGACTACAGTAGGCTTAATCCAGGTCTGTGAAACCGGGAGATAATGTTTTTTAAATAGATTTCATCAAGTAAGCCATTACTCTAGTTTGCATTGTCATGTGATTACCTAAATTTTTATTTTTGTGATATTTTGTGATTTTTTTTGCAACAATGTATATTTGATCAATGCATCCTTGCTGAACAAAAGTATTAATGAAGCAAAACTTGTGAATAATAGTGTGTGTATATATAGAATAAACTTGAATAACTCGACTACAATAAACTCTGATGTTTCTAATGCAAGGAAAACAATACACAATCTTACTGCCTGTTTTTAAAACCACAAGCTCTCACAAATAGCCTGCAGTAACCCCTGATCACAGAAGTCGGTTGGTATTCAAGCAGCTGTAAGCAATTCACAAAGTTTCCAGTTAACTTCTTGGAGAATTCTGTTTGGGAAGATGTAGGGGGAGAGTCCTAAACGTGGCCTAATGTCTCAGAGCTGAACAAAGAAATTTCATTCATCAGCATCAGGTTTTTGTATTTGTTGTGTGTTTGCAGTTTATTCTTTAAAACATTAAGCCTTATTTAATGGATTTAAAAAATGATGGTACTACTAAATCATCTGGTTTGTGACACTAATTTTACCATGAAGACAAAATTAGACTCAGCATATTATATGTGGGCATGGGAACGAGAAGACTTCTGCTGTGTGGGTTTACTTTAGCAGTACTCTGGAGACAACTTTGTCCAAACCAGTCTAAGTCTGTCTAAAACTTCTTTTAGTCATCCAAGGGATTTCTAATTCAAAATTAAATACAACAAAAAATAATAATAAAAAATATAATTAATTTAAAGTGTAAAAAAATAATTACTCACAATTACAGTTATTAAATTCAAAATTCACAATTGATTTACTGATTAATAATAACAAATTATAAATTATTAATAATAAATGTGAGCTTCATTAAATTCATAAAGCAATTTTAAATTTTTTTAATTATTCATATCTATTGACAGAAATGAATAAATAAATTTAAAATCATATTTACCAATAATAATTTAATAAATAGAAATATAATTTTATAAAAATAAAATGAATGGAACGGTTTTCTGTTTTCACTGAATGTATTTGTGTGGAAACAAAGTTCAAACTCCTATGCAGCTTGCACAAGAATATTAATTGGAAAAACACAGGGGGACATTCCTCTGCCATTCACCCAGAATTTGACTGAGCTTTAGTTTTGCCTGAGTGTTTGAGTGACAAAAATAGCTCCCAGCTGTTTTCAAAGAGCTCAGCAAATACCTACAAAAAGGCTTCCTGCTGAACTAAGGTGTTAAAAAACTGCCCCTAAACACATAAGCACAGCACAAACACATAATGTACAAGCAAAAACCTTTCGTTCGGGAAACTCCAGAGCCTTAGTTCAAAGTTAAACCCTTGCCACAAAAGACTGTGAGCCGGCTGATTTCCAAAGGGCAAATAATGCTCATTCTGCACTCTGAGACGGGAGGAATAAGGCTAGAAACAGGAAAGGCCCATGTATCGAACTGCTTAAGCATGAAATTTGATTATGCTTGTAGTCAAAGTGCAACATGGCGAAGACACACGCAAATGTTGTACAGTGTGATTCGAAGATGAAGAGAGGCTAACCGATCCAGTACCGTCATCCCAGAGGACCAGAAACCGCTCATGATCCAGATAAAATATAACAGAGAGACAGTACTCAAGTTTGATGAACAAAGAATCCATCACACATGCTCAGAAACAACCTCAATGCTCTGATCCAAAGTCAAGACAAAAAATGATACATAATGTTTAAGTCACACTACATTTTTTTAAAGGCTTGCAAAAGGAAAAAGGTTTTCAAAACACCCTCTTCCCAACATGCACTGAGGCTTGGTTGCATTTTGACCATTTGGCAGTTCGAATTACACAGTGATTGTTCATTTGTGTCTCTTTTAATAAAAAATAACCAGTTCAAAAACGTACTTTGCCCTCCAGTGTTTAAATGTTTGGTGGAAGTAAGATTTTCTATTTATATTAACAGAAGTAATTTTTACTTATGCAGAAATTATTTATATAATACATTATCTTGATTAAAAATGACAGTAAATACATTAATACAATTATTAATATTATTTTGAACATTTTTAATATTACAGAATCCTGAAGAAAACATCAGGGTTTCCAGAAAAAAATTTAGGCAGCATTTTTTTTTTACATTGATAACAGGCAATAATTTTTGAGCATTAAATCAGCATATTAGAATAATCCCTAAAGGATCATGTGACACGTTGCCATCAGAAGTTACATTTCAAAGACTTTTAAAATAGAGATGTAATAATATTTTACAATAGTGTTATTTTTACTATATTTTGGATCAAACAGCCTTGGTGAGTCTTCTTTCAGAAATATTAAAACATCTTACCAGCACCAAACCTTTGAAAGATAAGTGTAAATTATGGCTATTTCTCTTAAATATTACGATGAATTCAGTTCAAAATAAGCCATGCAAACTGTTTACTTCAGTTTAAAGTCTGTTTATTATCATAAAAGCCATGAATGCTAAATAAAAGGATGATGACAGGTCCCAAACCATTACGGAAGCCAAATATGACAATTCATAACATCTAAATAAAAACAAAAGTGCACAGAGGCACTACCTGCTTTGTGCTTCTCTCGAGAAGCTTTCGGGGTGGAACGGGTGACATCAGCCTCAGATCTGAGAACATTAATCATTTGCCTCACAGCACCGCAAAAGCCACAAGACACTAAGAAGGGACAAGGGAGACTGGGGAGGAGAGTGCAGTCACAGAGCATCTGAAGCAGACAGGCTTTGGCATTAGGAGGTTAGAGTTTGGGCACAAAGATGCAGTCACACAGATCTGGAGGAAAAAGGGGCTCAGAATGACAAGAGAGAAGGGAAGATGAACCACAATAAAGAAAAAAAATCATTTTACTTATGTAATGTGACATTTCTCAGTGAAATATGATGCAAGAAGGAATGAAAGTTGGAAGATCTGTTGGGTTTTGATTGTTTGCAACAGAATTTGTTGATGTAAAGAGGAAGGAGTCATTTCAGAAACAGACTATTTTGTCTATTTAGAACAATATAAACCAACAAATCGTTCCTAATAGGACCAGGTAAATAGACTGGATTTTGTATCTGCGTCAACTTTAACTTGTTAGATCAGGTACAAGCTCACAACACAGATCAGACACAGGCCTAAGGACATCAGACTGTGATTTACATATTACCAAATTCTGTCTCAACCCCAAACAATCTCAAGCAAGGAGTGGAATCTGATTGCTTGCGTCTGACAGATGATTGCTTCTACGCCTTGAGCTGTTCTTGTGTCCAATCTGTCATAGAGAGGGGACTATATTAGTTTGAAGATGTTGTGAAACACACTTAAACCCAACAACTGCACTTTAATGCCAGCAAATGAGGGCTACAGGATGGATTTCACGGTCGAGCAACACTGATACACACAAGAGAGCAGACAGGTATCTGAAGGTAAGCATCATTAATCTTATGGCAATTACATGGTTAAAAAAGATAAGGTTTCGCATGCTTGAGTTTGAATTATTATGGACAGGTGATAGGCTCTGCTCAACTAAAAATAACTCCCAGGGCACAGGTGGCACATCAGGTTTTGATGACCACTTGGCTGGCACTAGCAGCCTTGCTGGTGTTATATAACCACAAAACATGTTGTGAATTCATTTGTTAAAAGATTATACACTTTACAGTTTGAAAGTAGTGAACGTATTATGGTAGATTTAAAGGGACAGCTCACAAATTCTGGCATCTCTTTATTACACGCATTACCTAACTTGTATGATTTTCTACAGCACTAAATATTTAGTTTTAGACACAATATTTTACTAACACTAATATATATATATATGCATGTGTGTGTATTTATTTATTTATTTCGGGGACAGGGATTGGATCAACGTGATTCACCTAAAAGATCTGATTAAAATGAATCATTTATTCACGAATAGGATGTCACTGATGGAACATACCAAAAAGAAATACATAAAAATTTTTGGAAAAATGCAACTTAACTTTACCTGATCGTAACATATATCCTATATTATTTTATCTCCATGTAATATTGTAATCGTATCATATACTTTTATGATACTTCTGTGGTCATTTTTGTGTTCTATTTAGAGGCTTGACATCTTCAGACTTCAATCACTATTCAATGTCACTGCATAGTAAAGAAATTCTCCAAAATGTCTTTTTGAACTATTCCTTTAACACGCCGCCGCTGAAACGCGACGCAAAGGCCACCAAAGACGTCCGTCTGACGCATGTGCAACAACTGTATCCAAAATAGGGAATACGGAACGTGCTTACGGAACGTTCCTGTGTAAACGCGTCCAGTAAGACGTAACATGTGGACTGAAGAGTAACCAGTCAATTTTCCGCTCTAGGAATATAAAAACTTTCAAGTCTTTTGCAATTGTTGGCAACTAAAATGTTTATAGTAAGAAGTGCAACAACTCCGAAACCATAACAATAATAGCAAGTTTTGTGCTGCCTACTTACAGTTGGGAGTCGGGAAACTGTATAGCGCTTCCCCAGTTGAATAAAGACAGAAGTAGAAGAATAGCAGTGGACAATTTTAGCGCATCCATTATTCTTCTGACTGACATCCAACAGACGAGTTTCTCCCACTAAAATCCACTCAAGTGACTCTTCTAAAGCAGTCGAGCTGCCGCCATGAGCACCGCTACTTCCACAAACAAATTTCAGATGCTTTTGGTCCCTCCGGCTACTTCTGCCTTTGCCCTGTTGAATTAGTTCAGATGTTGCTCCAGAGATGTGGAGACTGGCAGGGGGAGTCCGGTGCGGGGCGTTTCCGTGTCTCTCCGGTTTGGCAGTACGTTAAGAGTCTGTTTTAGACTGTGCGCGCTGTGGCGGATCAGTTTCCACACGCCCCCCACCCATCTGCGCGCGATCTTCATCACGCGTGTCGCTCCATACAAGGAGCTCGAGACGCACAGTAGATACAGTACGCGCCGCGAGACATCATGAGCTCATGACAAGAAAGTTAGAGAAAAATGATAATTTCAGAAAAAACATACTGATGCCATTTTCGCATCTGAACAGCTATTATTGCCTCAAAAATAAAGATAATCTTCATTGAAAACAAGATGACAATCTACAGATATATAGCATAGATAGACAGACATTATCTAAAATACATTTAGATGGCTTTTTTAAACTTTTAAAGACTGACACTGGAAAGCAAATATCTAACTTCTTAAAAAGGTGTGTATTATTATCAAATGGCAAAGAGGAAAGAAATCTTCCATGACAATATAAATAGATTTTTAATATCTTTTTTTTTGCAGGTTAGATTGCTCCCTAAGGTTATGATTTCTGTGTTATGAAAAGATATGCAGTGTTCGCTGTCTGGATCAGTTGAGGGGAGGTGAGCTCACCTGAGCCCTGCATTTACTGAGAAAATAAGCAGCTAACTCTGATCTCAGCAAATATGAGGATTTACACTAGGGCATATTTGAAGCACTGTGATTGTGTGTATGTTCGTGTGTGTGTGCATGCATGTGTTAGCACTTTGAATATGGGATGTGTTGTATTTACTGTAAACAACCACATAATGCATAAAACATATTACAAATTACACATTATTAGATAATATATCTAACATACATGACAGATATGACTTCTAATTAATTTAAGGTATTTATCAAATGCACCATTTATTAATTTATTTGTGAAGTGTTTTGCAGTCACCTTTTGATGTGTTTTTGTTTCCTCAATGTGATACGCACAGGTCACAGCAGTACACGAAAACAGAAACTCATTCTCATAAAAGCATCCGCACAGATCCAGAAGCACCCTCATAACCTCATTTTAAGTGGATTACAGGGCTTTAGTTAGATTAGGTGGTATTAGTAAAAAGAAGCAACATCCAACACAAACACAACCAATACAGAAGAGGGACATTGAGAACAGCATCAAGAACCACTGCTTGCACTTCTACATGTGAAGAGTTTCTTATCAATAGACTCATATCACTTTGTTGTTGTTGCCAAAATATAGATTCTAGATAAGCCAGAAATTAAAATGTTTTGGCTGATTATCTCTAAATAGCCGTTATAGCTCAGTTTGTTTAACTTTTGTTGATGTCAGTAACTAATCATACAAAACAGATACAAGTTTGACCTCAGAAATGTTTTCTTTTTAATATTATCAAATAAAAATCTTATTGAAAAGTTTTGGCTTAAATTCTATACCATTTTGTATACATAAAAGATAATACACTCAAAACCACATATATGATTAAACAAACAATAAATCGTACAACAAAAAAAAACCAAAGTGAATTTAGGCATGACTAGATAGCATCATGTTTAATATGAAACACAGAAATTAATTTCTTAATGTCCAAAATATAATTGCATGTGACACAGTATGAAAAAAAAAACACTAAAGAAAATATTAAAAGTATCAAAATGTAAAGGAAAGGGGGGTGTTACACAATTAAATATTAACAAACAGCCAGTATAGCTATTAAAAAATAATATAAATGTTTATAATAACTTATCTTAATGTCTCTAAAAACATATAGCCACATTTCCATCAATCAATCATACAAATCTTCATTTTTTTTTTGGTTTGTTTGTTTTCTAGTATGTTTCTGTTGTTTTTGCATTTTGTGAATTTAGCTTAAAACAAAAAAAATTCCTCTACAATGTCAGAACCTTTTGTCTAAATAGTTCCATAAAGAATCTTTAAGATCTTAAAAAACTTTCTGTTCCACAAGTTTGTAAGTCTTCTTATAATAAAAAAGAAAAAAGAGATTGTTCTGTAAAGAACCTTTGACTGAATGGTTCTTTGTGGTTCTTTCACTGGGGATAACTTTTTAATGAACTTTATTTTAAAGAGTGCACCACATTTTTGATTTGTTTAAACTTAAATTAATTCAATTTTGATACATTTTGCAGAAACAAGTCTATTTGTTAAACCATTTAGTTTCTCAAAGGTGTCTTGAAGATTTTTCTATTAAGATATTTGTACTGAAAAAGACGATGATTTGTTTGCAGTGCAGTAGCCAATAAGGTACAGCCATGTGTTGCATCTGCAGTTGTCAGGGTGTCTATCACTGTACAGTCTGAAGACAGCATTTTTTTTCCGATATGCATATATGGGGTTATCAGGAGTTCATGGTTCATCCCCCAGGATGTGAGATACAGAGCGGGCAGGTAGGGCAAACGCTGTACAAACTATTCACAGATTAACTGATCTCAGTCGTCTCCTAGCAACACAACACTATCTATTCACAGCCACAGGAGTCGCCCGAGTTACGCCAACTCTGAAGCTGAAGAGGACACGCTCTTTAAAAGAAAGAAGATGAGAGTAAGTCAGCAAAAGAGAAAAAGAGCAAGGGAGGTACATAGAGACAAAAGAAAGAAGAGGTATGCGGAAAAGATATTTTAAAAAGGTAACATGGCCTGTCAGTGAGGTTCGACTACTCAATTGCACTAAATGACCTCATACAGCCTGGCAGGCGATGCCAAAGAGAGCACTGTTGTACATTTACTGACATCAGGGTGCGTAGGGCTGTTATGGATCCCTCTGTTGGGATTACATTGAGTGATGCTGGTGGGTTTTATTGCCGCATGGAAATGGTACAACTGTTGTGGGAGGTAGAAATTATGAGTGAGTGCTTTGTTTTTTCTCTCTGGTTTCACTTAATGCTATGTCCCTTTCATGCAAGATGTTTTTAGATGGATGATTATGAAATAAAAGTGAAAGTAATTCATATGCTTCATATTACTCTGTATTAGACCACTAACCTCACACTACCTGCAGGGTTCATTGATTCAAAATCAATAATATGGCTGTATTACAAATAAAACAATTAAATAAATACATATATATATATAAATAAATGCATCACTTTCAAATAAAATATTTATTTATTAATAAGTATATAAAGCCTTCTATATTCTTCCACCCTTGTCTATAAAAGTGTATTTATTAACTGATGAAAATGCACCTTCTGGGGTGGTGCAGAGAGCACCGGCAGGACCACAGCCCTCCAGGTAGGGACCAGTGGGACTGGAACGGAGAGCCCAGAGATGTTTTCTTGGAGGTTGGGAAGCCATCAGCGGAACCACCGGAGAATCTACTGCCAGAGCCGACATCTCCCGGGTTTGTGCAACCACTGGCAGAACCTCCGTGGCTGGGTCTCGGCATAAAGAGTATTCCATGGCATTCCTTGAGGCCGTAACTGGGCAGGACAATGGTAAAATGGTAAAAACTCAAAATGACGAAAATAGTGACAGAAAGCACTGAGGAAAGTGTCGTCCTTCTTGAAAAAAGGAACAGAGTCTCTTTAATGGATCACAATCAGAAACTTGCTGTGGAAGCCAGATAAAAACTGCTGGATCCTTAGTAGTGAAGTCATCTGTAACGAACGAGTCAAAGGTGTACGGATCCATGTACAGATATTTCAGAGTCAACAGGCAGGGTCAAAACCCCAGCAAACAGAGCAATTGGGATGAGACAGAATCAGGGTCAAGGTAAAACAGGCAGAATATTGGGGCAGGCAGCAAACGGTCAGAATAGAACAACAGTCCAAGATAATAAAAGGGAGAAAACAAACATGGGAAGAACGCTCAGAAATGACAGCTGGGGCAAATCAAGACTTCGCACTGGGCTGGTGTGAGAGTCTGGGTGTTTCTCAATAGCCACGGTTACATGGTCATATGTAATCGGATTAAAAACCTGATCGGAATAAAAATGATTAATGTAAACACGCCATTCAGAATATTCTGACCCG
>JAUCMT010000088.1:7734811-7752415 GCA_032357475.1 Enteromius thamalakanensis
AAAGTCCGGGAGTGAGAAACAGGGAAAAACACACACCAGAAGTCCTGGGCGCTGTAGTGTCTTCCAGTGGCCTGAGCAGGACTCAGTCCTTGGTTGAAATTCCGAGGATCCTCGACATTGGAACAGTCCTTCGACGGATGTCGCTGATGTAGCATCCTCGAAATTCTGGCTTCCGAGGATCCTTCCTTGACATTGAGAAACGCCTTCTGATTTATATGCTGAGAGTAATGTGTTTGTGGTTGTGATAATGTGCAGGTGTGTGTGATTAGTCCAAGAGTGAGGCATGATGTATAATGGAGTTTGTGATCCGGACACAGTTCTGACTGGAGTGGACTAGTCAGGGGTAACACATTATAAGTTACGCAAGTTACGTAATAATATTTATTTTTCCAATTAGTAAATCAGTAATTAGTAACGCATTACTTTTTCGTTTTATAGTAATATAACTGAGTTACTGAGTTATGCCAGTTACTGGTTTTCTTTTTTATTTACTGACAAGTCTCCTGACACCATGTTGGGAGAAATCAGAAATACAGAGCATTGTAATGTGCAGGTGTGTGGATAGAGTGTATTTCTAGACTGAATGTGAATGTGCATTAATTCATCTCACTCTCAAAAAACAGATTTAGTATTAATCAAAGTGAATTAGAATAAACTCAAACTCAAAATGACGCAAGCCTATCTAATCCCATTTTATTTACAATTATCTTTGTTTTTAATAAACTACAAATATTAAAAACAAACACTCAGCTCGTCCCAAATGTAAAACATAATGCAAAGTAACGCAGCTAAAGTAACGCAGTAAAGCTTAAACTACAGCTTAAACTGAAGCTTAAATAGCTGAATCCAGCAATTGAATGGTAATTTAAAACAGCCTACTGCCTCCATCTGATACAAGTCCTGAAGGCAAAGTATTTATCATAAAGTATTGTCATAAATTATAAATGCAGACCAAGATAAATAAACAGGACTTTGTGCATGACAGCCTGATTATGATGATAATAATAAGTATATATATTTAGACCTGGTGTCTTGTTTAAATTTTTAACAGTCATTTGGCAGGCCAAATCAGCCTTATGCTCTGTCTCTGTCCTAGTAACTAATGATTGTGTGTTAATATTTAATACTGGCCTAATAGTTTTCCTTGCTTAGCTCTTTAGGTGTAGGTGGATCCTTTCGGTGACCATTTCCTTTGAAGAATACTAGCTTATTTATTAAATTAAATGTTGCAGTTTTGTTTTAGATCTTTCTCCAATACAATATCAATTGTGGCCATCTATGTGGGGCACCATGAGTTAATTCCCCCCTGAATCAACAGAGCTCTTTCTATAAGCAGCTAACTGGGTTGCTCTCCAGCAGAAAAGGGGTTTGTTTGTAAAATGTTAAACAGTAAATTAAACCTGCTTCTTATTTTCACTTAACATGACAGAAAGAAAAATGAAAAATTGCATGCAAACTAAATTTTTGTCTAAAGGCGATGTGATGTTTGGACATGAACCGACTTGCATGTCAAAAACACATGCGTTGGGTACAGTGGCGGGCATCTCTGTCCTTTCACTTGGCTGTCCTTCTTGTGGTTTTAGGCCTCAGGATTGTAGAGACTAATCTGTCAAATGTATCCTTGCAAAAAAAAATGCATAAATTGAATAATTCAATTGAAAATGAAAGAATACTACAAAGAAATCTTGTGAAAAATCACGCCTTTCCTCCACTTATGGCTTGCCAAGTGTATTTTATTAATTAATCTGTCCCATGGAGATTGTTTCCAAGGCAACTGAAGACATCTACATTTTAACCGAGTCCCATAAGTTACATAAGAGTTTAGAAATGTTAGGTTTGTTGCAAAAACAAGCAGACGAGATGTAAATACTGTACATATGATTTCTTCAATGTCTTATAGATGCTCACACAGTGTGAGCACCCTGACGTGACCTGTTTGCAGGTGCTCTGCCTGCAACCAGGACACCAGAAAAAGAGATGCTGCTCTAACAGGGCAAGCAAAAACGAACATCACAGCTTCCTGGCTAATGTTGTGCTGATTTCCTTCTGGTTTTGATTCGATTACTGTTCAACTAAAAATATTAAATATTTGGAAAACAATATTCATACCGAGGTAAAACAGTTATTAAGAAAATATTTAATACTTAAATAATACAGTAAGGTAGAGAGAGAGAGATAGAGAGAAACCATGCTATAGCGAAAATCAACAGAAGCTGTCGTCTGAATCATGCAGCTGATCTAAAGCACTTTGTGTAATTTCACAGCACATGACAGGTGCACATGCTCAACAGGTGCCATTACTGCCACTTAGTCAATATGCAACATTTTCTGGGTTTCAGTAGATCTTAGTAATGGGAACAGTACATTTTAAAGATTCTGACATTGAGAAAATGATATGTTAGCATCGTCGTTCATCTCAATTACAGTAAAACCCTGGAAATACACAAATTGAAATCTGACACCCATATTAGTCGCCGTGATTTTGCCCGGATCAACAATCAACATCACTCTCCAAAAATATAGACTTATCCCAATCCCTACCCTTAAACCTAACCCTACCCAAAATCTATGCATAAAATCAGTGGGAAATGATTAACAAATAAACATAACTAATAAAGTGCACTTAGGTCGCATGACTTCAGTGTCACTACAACTAAAAATGAAATCAAAATGAAATCAAAACTAACTGAAATAAAGAACTAAAAAAGCCTTATAATAAAAACTGTACATGTAAATTATACCAGATAACACTGTTGTACAGCCAAGTGGTGGTTAGTCAATCGCCTGAGCTAAATGCCATGTGATTTATCACTCCATAGCTGCAGGAAATTACATCATGACAGGGACAATACTAATTATACTAAATTGTAATTTGTAAAAACAACCCAATGTAACCCAAGATTTAACCCAGATGTAACCCAATTCTGTTTTTATTGCATTTTGAGATTGGATTTGCGAAGTCTGACATTCTCAAACTTAGTTTTAAAAAGCATGGATCTAACAGTATCTGACTGCTGTTCATGTAAGACTGCTGTTCATGTATCTGTAAACATCAGTAAAGATCTCCTTATTCAATAAGTGCCCAGATGGGCCGGTTGTTTATCCAGGCAGCTGGGGTGTAATTGTGTTACTATGTCTAATGGCTCACTTCATAGGGGGCATCACATGCTAAGCAGGAAAGCAAGCAGGCTGACAGACAAGGGAGTGGCAAGGTAGATTAAACACTGGCTTGAGGTTTAAACTCAGATCCAGCAAGCCTAGATCTTCATACTGGTCTATATAAGCAGAAACAACCTCTTTCACCTCTATTTGAACATTCCTCAGTTAATGAGACTGAAGGTTGTTGACCATGGAGAAACATATTGTGCATAAACAAAAGAACAACACGGCTTTAATTGTCAGCAGCATGAGGTTTGTTTGTGTGACTCATCAAAGCCAAAGTGAAGAGCATCAATGCAGATCTTTGATAAACAAACAGTTCTTTAGAAGTCCACATCTGAACCTTTGAAGAGGGAGACACAATGCTGATAAAAGATAAAGAGATAGACAGGTGTCCCCTGATCAAAGTGGACACCCACAAAATCTCCTCCGTCCTCTGTTGTCTCTCTCGCTGCCTCTGACAAATCTATTATGTTACGTAACCGAAATGAAAATAAATCAAGAGTCTACTGTCCTTCATTGAGTCACAGCTCTGAGAGAACACTTCACATAAACACTTGAAAAAAGAAATCAAATAGTGTCCAGTGAGTCAGTTTATCAAATAATCAGTCGAACAACCGTTAAGCTATTAAAAGAAATGGGATTCGCATCCATTATAAGTAACCAAAATGAGTCAAATAATATGACAACAAATCAAATACAAGCAAAAAACAAGCAGGTCAAATGAACCTTTGCAGGGAGTTTGATTGACAGGAGATATGACCAATCATAACGCAGAATCTACCATTTTGTCCAACAAACAAACCAGTAACAGTAAGGGGATAGGTCTTTGTGAAGACTCAATTGAAAACAGATAATTTCCTGAATATATCAGAAGTAACTGGTATAAACACAATATAATATGAACTAAAACTGCTGTGCATCATGGGAAATTAATTACCTGATTAATCATCTGATGATTGCATCTAATGATACATTTTAGGTAACCTGGAAGTTAGCATCATCCTAAATTATATATTTCCAGTGATTACTGCAGAAAATAAGTTAAGTGGCCATGTTTACTACAGGTTTCGTTCATGACAATGATAAGTTTTAGGATTTATTCCTTACGCACTTTATGAAAGTAAATGCTAATACTAATTACTAATTCTAACTACGTGTATATCATGTGAGAAATGTGCCAGAATGCAGTTCATAACATTGAAAATACATTATACTCTCACCAATGCATGAAACAGTTTGAAGAGATTCTTTCTGACAATGTTAAGCCATAGATGTTTTAATAAGCTACCTGGATAAATAAGTTTAGTAGTAACTATATCGCCCCCTTGAGTACTGGAGTAATGACAATACAACAGCACTGTGCATTTTGCAATGCATTCTACCTCTCAATTTAATGTTTACGGCCCAATATAAAGCAGATACCTCACACGTGACTGGACTGTGGTAAACAAACGCTTTGACATTTTATGACATTTATAAAACAGTTTTGACACTATAGCTCCAGTCAGGACACACATGATACGGCTGACTGTTTCAGCTCTTGATTGCAGACAGATGTCTGCATCTCGCAGCTCTCAACAGCAGATGTGCCTAGTCTGGCAGACACCAGCAGAGGAAGCTCAGAATCACAGACACACTATAAAGATCTCAGCATCTCATTGCGAGATAAATGTCCCATACGACTAGGGACTTGTGAAGCAAGTCTCTTCTGATCACACAGCGAAACAGTTGTGGCTATACAGCACAAACTAATTTTCTTTATGACAATGGTTGAATACATAACATGGAATAAGACGAGACCCGCTTGAGACTGAATCACTGTCTTGCATAAGCAGTGATCCCCCTCTGGCTCTCTTGGGTATGTGTCATAGACATACTGAGATAACACATACATAAATCTACTCATCCACCTCTCTCTCTATGTTCCCCATTAGATTTAGAGCTCTGTGGGCAGTTACATTTTTAAGTTAAGATGAAAAGAGTGGCTAACCTTTACATTTTTATTTATAAACGAGGTCAAGGGACACATATTTAGCCTTCCTTTGGATTAAAGGCTCTCAGACATCATTCCCAATCATGGAAGACTTTGATAATGACAGATGGCATCGCACCCCAGCTGCAGACACAGCATATAAACAAGAGGAGCTCGCAGGGCCGCAGCAGGTGGAGAGAGAGGTGTGATCCATCATGGCGGTCTGGCAGTCCGATGCCCCGCTGAGATACAGTACTCACACACATCTGTCACAGCGCAGGAACACCACGGCAGACCCAGAGCACCAACCAACACCTGTCTGTCTGCTGGAGGAAACTTCTGTCACATGTATACAAACCTGTGAAACTTTAGACTCAGGTGGGAACAGCTAGTTTATGTGAGGTTGAACACAATCCCTGTTGGAAACCAACCCTCCCCCATAGGTATGTTCTAAAGCAGCATGGCAGCTGAGCTGGTTTAAGCTGGTCCTGAGCTGGTTATGAGCTGATCCAGAGCAGGAGCTAGTTCAAACCAGCTTAAACTAGCAGCCATGCTGTTTAAAAACAGACCTAACCAGCATGTGCAGGTTTTTTTTCTACAGGAATGACAATCGTTGGTAGTGAATTAAGCGACATATAAGATTAATTAATCAAGTTCATTTTTATATTATTATTTAACACATTTTTGTTTGATTTTGTAGTTATTCCATTTGTAAATGCACTTTGATGCAACATTTTTTTGATGCAACATTTTTTGTTCTTAAATGTGCTTTAAACTAAACATGAACTTCTACCAAGCTCATTTATATCTTTACAAGCGCCACTTTGACTCAACCTTCAATTTGCAAAAAGTAAAACCATAAGGGCAATAACATATTTACAATGTAAATCTATGGGCTAAGCATCACCAGCCTAACTGGTTTGCTGACCTCTCTACTTGGGTTAAGGTGGTTGGTTGGCTGATTTTAGGGCCAGTTCAGTAAATAATGTTTATTTATTTATTTATTTATTTAATAGGGAATACACATATGTTAACACTGAACTAGTGTGACAAAATCACTTACTAACCATGTTGTTCAACTACTGATATGATTAACTGAAAATAACCAGCAGCTATAACAAAAGTAGTGTACCACTAAGACAACTTTACAGTTCAAATTTGTATGGAAAAACTAATATGAGCACTTAAAATAAAATAAAAAGCCTGTTATATTTTCTTTAAATCATGTGTGATTGTATTGTGTTTTTGTCAAATGCACTGTGTGTATCTAAAGGTTGAGTCATGAGGGTGTCTACAACCAAAAGCGATCTGCTTCCCTGAAAACAACCAGAAGATCTCAGCTGTGAAAATGTTGAAATTAATTCAGCACTACAAGCATGATGCATTCCCACTCACCACTATTAGCTGATTAAGTTGTGTGTGTGTGTGTGTGTGTGTGTGTTCAGGATGTCTGATCTACAGCCTGTTCCATCCATGTCCTCCCTCACATTAAGCTGTATTTCTCTCTAGTCTGTCAAAGTCTATGTGCATGAGAGAATTAAGAGACATACAGAAGTACTCAAGCAAAAAACTTCCCTACAGCTTCATGCTCTTGTGCACATCATACATATTCACGTATGATCTCAATACATCTGACTTCCTACATTATATATAATTCAGAGCACCTTTTTCATATTTGCTAATGCCTTGAATGACAATGGTCATTTGCTATGTGTATTACAAGGAAAGTGAGCAGCGAAGTGACTGTGTTTTATTGTATGAGTGTATCAGGTCAAGCAATCATGGTCAGCTAAGCAGAACAAACTAATGAACCTCGAGGAAGTGTCTCAATATACAACACACACACACACACACACACAAACATGGATGCTGTATGATTTATACATGTGTTTCCACACGGGGACCGAATTAAGTCCCCGTGAGTCGGTTTGAATTTGGTCCTGTACACGTACACACACACGCAGACACACACACACACACACACACACACACACACACGTATACAAGCACAAACACACATTCCTATAGGGCTAAATTATGTTTAACACTCATTCAACAATTAACTGTGATAAACACTTTTCATATCATAATTGAAATTATTAAATGTACTATCTCCCTCTAGTGGTCAACACGGTCGTTTTAAACCAGCATCACATGTATACGCCCATTTGTCCGACAATAAACACAAAGATATGTTTTGCATATTTTTTTCCCTGTGTTTATTAAGTGTCAACACATTAACTCGAAATCACCAAAACCTTGTAAAATCAAACTTGGACTTTTGTGGCACAAGTACGTCTGCTAGATGTCTGCTGCTAGACACCTATAAGATGCCAGTTTTACAAACATCCCAAATCATAAACATAAAAAAACAATTTCTTAATGGCTATTTGTATCTGATAGAAAACGTCGGATGCGTAAACACTATACACATTAATAAAAGACGTCGTCTCCGTGTGTTATTATTGTGAGTGGTACTAAACACTCATAAAATAACTTTTAGAAGGCCACAAATTACACTTGCCGTTTATTTGCATTATATTTATAAATTTAGAAGGTAGTAAATTTTTTTCTTCTTTTTTTAAGAACGTACTTTTTGAGGGTTTGAAGTATAGGCATGCAAAATGTAGCGGCTGAGGTAAAAATAGATTCACTATACGGCCATTGGGCGTCAACTCAGATTCAATAATTACTGTTTTTGAATTATGGTAAGAGGTAAGTTTAAGGTTGGGGTAGGTCTAGAAGTTAATGAAACAGAATGCAAAAACAGCTAAATTACTTTATTGTTATTTTCCGGCAGTAGCTGTACCACTTCCGGCCACAGCCGTGCTTCGCAATAGCACGTTACAGGACATCCATCATGCTGCCACTGTCCAATGTGACAATTTTGGGTGTCCAACTTTTACTTCACGAGGCAGCATCAGAAGGAAAATGGTCTGATGGTGCCCTCTCGTGATCACACTTCATATGACAGCACAAATCTTAGCTATAAAATTAATTAAATGTTCCTTTGTTGCATCCATCAAGCTATTATGCTGGCATCAAGCATAGTATTATGATTTAGGTGACACTTTAATTTGACAAGTAAAGAATGTCTAAAGTGGACTATCAAAATAAATATTTATAATATGGCTGGACTTACTATTAAAGGAAAAACTTAAAAAATTACAGTTAATATATCAGAAATTCTAAAAAAAAAATTGAAAATACAACTTTAATAAATTAACAATATTAATAAGAAGAAATGTTTCTTGAGCACCAAACCAATACATTAGAATTATTTCTGAAGAATTATGTGCCACTGGTTCAATGTCTGTTAAAAAAACAGTAATACCGTAGGAATACATTACATTTATAATTCAGTAAAATATAAAACGGTAATATTACACCGCATTACTTTTTACTGTGTTTTGATCATAATAAATGCAGCCTCGTTGAGCATAAGATGTCTTTCAAAAACATAAAAAAATCCTACCAACCTCCGTTTTTTAACAGTATATACAGTACAGTGACATTTACACTAAAAATGTTTAAACTAAGTCTATACATGTTTTAACATATAAGCTGCCATGACCAGGGATTCCCCTGTATCCATCCACACCAAAAACCAAAACATTCCAGAAAAACACAAAATGCCCCCAAAACAGATGTTTACAAAGATTTGCATGGTCACTTCCATGTGTTTCTCGCATGATATATTTCCTTACACAGATATCTTGACTTCATAAGCTTCTTGAAAGAGGTTTCCCAAATACGATAGAGATGCTGCTGCTTTAGTCCTACAACACATGGCGAGGAGAGATGGGTGATGATGCCTCCTGCAGACAAACACAGAAACGACACATCTTAACATGCAGCTATTATATCATATCCAAGTAAAAGATGAACTTTGCACCCTTGTCAAAACAATTTTGAAGCTTTTAAGCCGTTTTACCTCGACAAAGACTCTACTGTGTAGAATCCAAGATGTTTTCCAAAAGTAAAATGCTCTGAAATATTACACTTTAGCTCCCAAATCATGTATAGAGCCATTTCACAGGATCTCCAGAAGTCCTGAAGCACGTAAATATCATCGAATCCATCATGCTTTATTTCATAAACTCAAACAACAAATGCAACATGTTGTAGCTTCTGTTTAAATAAAACATGGCAATGCATCACTTTTGGCACAGAGATGTGTTCTCCAACATTTATTTATTAATTAGATGCTAAAAGTACAGTTTATTTCAACCTTTTGCATTTGTGCAAGTATTTTTAATTCAACAAGTGATAGCAGACATCATTAATCAGAACACTGTAGTCTAAAAAATCATTTCGTTACAATACACATATTCAGGGTTTGACTTCAATTTCAGTCATAATATCTTAAAAATACATTAGAGCTGGAAGAAATATTCAAAAGCAGACCATAAGATCTTAATTTCTCAAAGACACAGTCATCAAAACTTGATTCTTAATTAAGGCTGATCATGTGCACTCTGTATTAAAACATGCAATATAAACCAAACATTGAAAAGCAGTCATGCTCAACTGTAGAGGATGATAATACATATTTATGTCCTATATATACTGTATATATATATATTCCCTTTGTTTAAACTTGTAAGGATTTGGCTTTTGGATGAATCAGGCTTGCGATTCATCCAAATCTTCGATTTCTAATTCGATGGCTTTCATGTCGCCTGTAAACTGGTTTTGCCCATGTTTGCAACAGTGCCTTAAATCATTTGGCTCATCGTCTCCCGTGTCTTCATCACTGCTGTAAATAACCGAGGCCATGTTCTTATATGGATCATTGTCATCTTCATCCTCTTCATTTGCATGAGTGAAGATACATTCTTCTCTGGGTCTTACAGAAGGATCTGGGCAACAAACGTCAACCTTTTCTGCAGGATTTTCTGCTGTGGCTGTAGCAAAAGTGTCCTGCTGCATGACAGGCATAAAAATATCTGCTCTGGTTTCTATTTGATTACATACAACTACTATTTGCCCTTCATTTTTGGGTAAAGTCTCCTCCGCCGCTCCTGCATCATCTTTAAAAGACACTGATTTTACAAATGCTTTCCCATTGGTCAGAGCTGAAGATGAGGGTTTTGCGGGTGTTATTTCTGGAAGCACCAGGATGGGCAGCATGTCTTGCAGTGCCGTGGGCCTTTCAGACTCATATGCCCTGATTGACGCAGGAAGCATGTCGTCTGTTTTGGTGTAGAAATCACTGGGGCATTCATGATCAATGAATGCCTCGTTGTGGTAGGAGGCGTCCTCTATGAGCGATATGGGACGTCCTGAATTGACCTGTTGACCACGGAGAAAGGGCATTTAGGGTCGCCTCGGACAACCGTGACATATTCACAGGTCAAATCCACTGCTGAGGTCCAGCGCTGATTATAGAGCAGTTATGCGTGTCACTGATTCTTGAGACATGGGACAAAACTGTTTGTGTACAGATAATTATTGGGTATTAATCTTTTTGGTACTGCTTATTTTTTTACAAAATGAGTTTTTTCTAGCTGTAATGCTTAACATTAGAAGAAATTATGGACAGATGTGTCAAAATTAGTAGTCAACATTTGAAGTGGAGTTGCAGCTCAAATGTTGACGACTATACTCATAATAGATATTAGTAAAAAAAAAAAAATATATATATATATATTTATATGTGTGTATATAGATCAGTGGTGTGTGTATATATATATAATATAATATAAAATATAAAATAAAATAATATAAAATATTGGCTGATTTTAAACATGTTTTCATAGTTTTTTTCTCTCTGTAATGCACAATTTTAAACAGAAAAAACAATATGAACTGTTATGTTTAATATTTATAATATTTGTTTGCAAACATAGCATTACTACATGATTGAAAATATGTTATACAATTGAATTAGTCAATTAGATTTAGATTTTCTGTTCTATCTATTGAACTTTTGCAAACATCATGATGCATGTGTTCATTTGTTTTTCTGGTGTTGCTTGTTACCAGCACCTCCACAAAACAAATTCAATTATCTAAAAACTAATTCAATTTTTTTAGATCCTCTTTTTTGACTGAGTTGATATATCATAATTGTGAGAAAAGATACAAGCACAATTATGTAAAATAAAAAATATCTAAAGCTTATTTTACATTAGCGATCAAGTAAACAGTAAAGTAAATGGTACAAAACAAAATATACCGTTTCACTTCACTGTTAACTAACGTCAGGTAAAAGTGTGGCGTTTTGTCTCACCTCTCAAGAACCAATAAACAATGGATAAACACAATTAACAATTCAACTTAAACATGTAACACAAAATGCACATACATAAATACAAAATGCCTATCTACAGTACATGACAACAGCCACAGACCAATCAAACACACAGTGAAACATGCCAAACCATCAAACACAGGGGGATGTGCTTCGTATACAGACCAGCTTAAATGGTGCACCATGTTTATGATAAACTGTAACACCGACAATCCCATTTAAACCAGCCTATCAGTAGTATACAGCTTTCAGATTCTTAGAAAATACAACTCACCTTCACAAGGGACAGTGCAGAACACGTCTAGCTACTTAATGTCAAGTGCTTACCTGCTGAAACCATCTTAAGCTCTTCATAAGAGGAATTAAAAAGCAATGTGAGGGGAAAACGACGAGGGCAGGAAGCTCTTCTAAATTTCAAGATTTCAATTTTTTCTTGATTCCTCCAATCAAAAGAAGTTTTAATAATCATGTGGTATTTCCTTGTTTAGTGCAAAAGTCTTGCTTGAACACCTGTACTGTAGTTCAGATACTGTCTTACACTAAAGCAGTGAGACATGTGCATGTGTTCTAGGCATCAATGAACTTTCTGGGATTGTAGCATATGCTCAGAGAAGATGTGATCTCAGCTGGTGTTGCTTTAAGTTCCTTTCATACAACTAGATATGGGACGATAAAACAAGCCAGATAAATGATATGGGAGATATAACAGTGCCCAGTTCAGTCAAAATTGTCAAATGTCCCAGAAGTAAATCTAGTATCTCATTTTAGCAACGGGTTTCCATCAATGCACTTTATGCACTAAAGGTTACAACTTGGTATGATCTATAAAATATAATAGCTCTTACCACATTTGGGTTCTTCCCAAGAGCTACTGCGCCCCTGTCTGCTGGATCCCGTCTCTCTCTCCGTCTCTTGGCCAGCCAGAGGAAGAGAAATAGCACTGTCACAGCCACTACCAGAACGAGGGCAGCGATGCCGCCGGCCATCCCTGCGTTCATATCACCAAACAGACGCTCCTCCCCAAATGGACTTCTGGGAACTGTCCGAGAGTTTAGAGGTAGAAAATATTACAAACCGCTCACAAAGACTTCTTAGTTCGAAGTGTCCTTACATCTCTAAGAGATTTAGCTGGAGGAGCACAGAGGTTAATTGGAATACAATGAGGCTAAATCTGCTTTAACACCTTATTCATTGCTCCTAATGCAACCATGAATAATCAAATTAACCAGATGAATGATCTGTGCATACTATTATTCATATGTGGTTTGACCATCCATTGTACAGTATCCTTTTACTTCTCAATTGAGTGACACGTAATGAAAAATAATTTTTTTTCTGCAACAAGTGAATTTTTCTTTCCATCTTTGATAAGTTAAATCAATTTTTAAAAAGTCATGATGTGTTAAAGATGCTGAATTTATTATAACAATGAGGATAAACATCATTTTATGTGCAATATTAAAGGATAGAGCAATTTCATTTTAAATGTTTTAAATAGAATGTATATTAAATTCATTAAACAATATTAAAAATATGATATGAATTAAGACATTATTCTAGTATAGAGTTTCAATTTTGCAATATTTTATTATCTAAAGAAGGATAAGTGCTAATAATTCATGAAATAATGTTTCATTATTTCTAAAAGAAACATGAAGACCATGGAGAAGTATTTTGGTGGTACAGCAATATTTTATCGAACCAATCATTTATTTTACATTATTAAAAAAAAAGTCAAAATAGGTTTCCTTTTTTTAGCAATTTAATAGAAGAAAATTTATAACGAAAAACCCTGTTAAAATATAATTCATAAAACTCATGTGCATTTACCTGGTTGTCCTTTCTGCAGCACTTCAATGTCCACTGAAGCATGGGCCGTCTCACCTGACTCTTCATCTGTTGCAATCACCTTTAATTAAAAAAATCCACATAATCAGCAATGCAATGACAAATATATATATGGCTATGAGGCAAATTTTCAACTGTTTGCAACCAATTCCAACTCCTTCGCTTCGATTGTGTTGCACGATTATGACAAAAATCATAATGGTCGATTATTCGCTTGAAATTGTAATTGCGTTTATTATTTATGAATAACAATTTACTGTACATTGAAAAATGTTTACACCGCTGTTTGAAGCGACTTCATATTTTTATAAAAAAAAAAAAAATAAGCTGAAAATATTTAAACTGAAACACTTTTGCCTTTCTGTAGTACTTAGCCTCAAATGGCAACTATTCATTTGACTGGTTTCTGCTTTAAATTACACACATAAAATAACCTTTAGATAACTTATAGAAAGATAAAAGAAACACATATTAAGCACTCAGATCCACATGAGTTTATTTTGAATGATTATATACATCCATAACTGCGATTAGAAATTTGATTAATTGTGCAGCCCTACTCTTTGGTCAAAAAAGGTTCCTGATCCCTGATGTAGATCATATCATAATTGTCACCTCCAGGATGTGGCGGTCGAACGCTCTGAGTCGGTCTGTCTTTGCAATCACAATGCCATCCTGGGTAATGTGGTACAGTTTATTGCTACCAGTCAAGGGTTGCATCGTGTAATGGATTTTCGGGTTTATTCCCTGCAAAAGAGCAAAAAAAGAGAAAAATGCTCTAAATGAAGATTTGCAGGTATTTTTAGTAAGTGTTATCTATAAAGCAAATGTTTTCACTCTACATCTCTGAAGTCCCTGTCGATAGCCTGGACTACCAGGACTTGGCTCCCGTAGGTAGTGACCAGTGTGGCAGGACTGGAGCTCTCGATGAGGAACCCTTTGTAGACGGTCTTGTTGAAGAATGGAGAAAATAGGTTCTCAGACACCACATGCACCAGTGCCGTCGCCACCGAATATTTCTTTGGGTCATTCACCTGCGCAGCCTTTCGGGAGTTTGCAAAGGGCAATTATGATGAGAACTTTGATGTCGTTGTTGTGCCACACATTTACGTTCAATGCATTTTCTTTTTATCGCCTAGCATTATGGTCTGCAATATGGCAGCTGAAGTACTTCCATACTGTGTCCTTGTTAACGCTATACAGCAGATCAGCGTGGTAAATCAGCCAGCTTTTTGTTGTTCATAAACATAGACATTATCTTGTCATACCATTATGCGGAGCCTGAATGAAGGTGTGAGGAGTCTGTTTTCCACACGTTGCCTGAGAGAGATCTCTCCTGTTTTAGAGTCGATTGTAAATCTGCCGTTGTCATCACCTAGAAATAACATTAAAAACTATAGTTTATATTTAAACGATTAAGCAGTCTATAAATCAATGCAACAAACTGTACAGTAAACTCACCTGACAGAATACTGTAGACGAGAGGAGTCAGTATGTCTTTGTCTCCGTCTTCAGCATGAATGGGCCCCGGAGAAAAATAAAGCACAGCATCCTAGATCATAAAGAGCATTTTATGATTTAACCATACGGGTGAAGACCTCTACTTGTATTGTATTAATTGTTGCTGTGAAATAAAAATCTAATTTAATCATTACATTTTGCAGCTACTCTAGTTTTCATAATTATAATTAAATTAATTTATCTGCCTTTCATACACACATCTTTTCCAAGATTTTTTTTAAGTTTTAAGCTCATCAGGGGTGCAGTAATTACCTTTTTTTTAAATTATATTTTAGTATGCATTATACAGTACAAATAGTAATACCATTATGATTTGAACTGTTTTGTATTTAATACACTTTACAATGTAATTTACTTTAGTGTCACATGATCCTTTAAAATTTGCCATTTAAGAAACAGGCTTTTTTTCAGGAATCTATTTATCTTTTAAAGGAAATTAAAATGATTTCCTGTAAAAATATTACATTCTTTTTAAAAGATTCTACTAACTTCTAACTTTCTAACAGTGAGCCATATGGGTTCATTTGAGCGAAATCAATCACCTGTACACTAAAATGTTACCATATACCTCATCTGTCTCTGTGATGTTAACACTGTACACAGGGTTGGTGCAGATATTATGATCTCCATCTTCATAAACAGGTGCGCATGGCTGAAACTGAGGATACTGGTCATCGCCGTCTAGAACGTTCACAGTGACTGTAGCTGTTGTGCTGTACTTTTCTTTTGTGGTGGTTTCCTGTTGATTTAAATAGCAGTTCAGACTGTTCTCCCTCAATTCTGCACATAAATGTCTTGTGATTGCCAGTCAGCACATATGCGAACAACATGTACTACATACCACAGCAAATATGACCACCTGCAGCTGGGTTTTGGTCTCATAGTCCAACGGTTTATCCAAGATCACCATCCCGCTGTTGGGCAGATCAATCCTAAAATAGCTGGCATCAGCCTGAATGAGAGAGACACACAGTGCTAGCAATGTTCTTGGTTTGAGAAGTAGTCAGCCAGCTCCAGACAGAATGATTGAGGCTACTGCAAAACCTTTAATTCATCCTTTCATCTGTAATTTAGTCTGTTATTAAAGGCATCACTCACTGTAGATTTGTCAGTCATATAAGTGATTGTATCTCCATCGCCGTCTCTAGCTTTTACTGTGAACACCATCGAGTTTACAGTCACCAACTGTGGGAAGAGAGTCAGGATACAGATCTCAGAACTCAGTTATGATGTTTCATGTAAAATAATTAGTAAAAGGTTTATTTCAAATCTGGAGTTTACCTCACTTATATATCGTGGTTGAATGGTGTCTTCAAGGAAATATGGCATGTTGTCATTTTCATTCAATATTTCCACCATTATTCGATATCGACTCTGAAATAAGAAACTGTGGGTTAAATGAACTCCAGTATTAAATAACCTTATTTTTGCAATGGACTTTTATATCATACCCTAATTATATCATTTTCATAACACGTCAATGCAGCTATCAGAACTGATCCCAGCACCTGTAAATCACCACAGAACAATTTAGGTTGCATAGAAAGGTTAATATTCATATTGTAATTTTTTTGTCACTTAATATAAAAATTACTAAATGATCACACTGTATTTTAATGTCTAATTCTCACTTTCAACAAACCACTACTGTTAACTAAGACTGGGCCTCAATAAACTGTCTATTATTAATAGTTAATACAGTACTAGGAATATGGATGTTAAAATATTAGGTCATGCAGAATATGGGCTTTATCAGTATTAATAAACAGCCAATATGTTAATAATAGGCATGCTAATAAGCAACTTGTTAATAGTCAGAATTGTTCCCTTTACTAAAATGTTACCCAAAAAACTATTTTAGGACTAAAACTATTTTATACAAAAAAATGTGCAAGGCATTTAAGAAATGTATGTATTTTGCTTTAATGTGGTCTCTTGCTTTGCTCATTCTGCTTGCTGTCGTTGAGATTTGTGTTATTTTGGCCTGGTCTCCACAGACGAATCTGGTAAACAGATTTTATATAACTAATAACATGTCTAATTTACAGACATTCTATTTTAAAAGCCCAAACTATGGCTTAAAACTTTGTTGGCTGGCAGTCCTAATGCTTCAGTGTGGTTTTGGCTTCTCTCCACATGCTAACAGCGACTGCTTGTGTTAATCACCTCTCGATCCAAGGTCCTTGAAAACGACGAGTTGAGTCGGATTGTTCGGCCTTCGAGGTAAAACCAGTCAGCGTTTTCTCCTGTGAGACACAAGCGGATGCTACTGGCTCCCGTGTCTCCGTTGATACTGAGGTTGGCTATGATCTCTCCAGTGGGACTGTTCTCTCGGACAGTGGCAAATATGTCTTGACCACCAAGGCATAAACTGGCTGCCATTCAGATGAGAGACAACACAAATCATCCATAAAATCACAGACTGCAAAGATAATTTATGAAACAACACCTTTGTAATTGCAGGGGAGAGCAGGGACAATTCCCGCATCAGGATTGTTTTGACTTTCTGAATTTATATCTCGCAGTTGCAGTTTTCTCCGAATTTGGAATTAAGAGTTGCCAAATCTGATTCTTTTTTTAGAATTCTGAGTTAATTCCCCAATTCTGTTTTCTCAGAATTTCAAATAAACACCTTTTTAGAATTTTGAAGCAATTGTAAATTCAGACTTTTTGTTAGAAAGACAAAGCACCTGCAAAATCTGACTTGTTTATTCTATGTAACATTCTATTTAAAATTACTAAATGAATATTAACCCTATATTACCCTAAGAACTGTTGACATAACACAACAAAATTATAAAGATTAATGCAAACTGTCAAGTTGGTCTTGGATATTTAATAAGAA
>JAUCMT010000088.1:7752530-7766191 GCA_032357475.1 Enteromius thamalakanensis
GTAATTGTAACCCTCCTGGGTCCACTTCCACTACAACTCAACCTCGCTCTGAGCAAACCCAAGTCTCTGGCATGGGAGGCGGGCGCTCTAACCAGGGGACTAAAGGCCATGACCTCTACCATCAGTCGCTAAGGGGAGTAAGGTTTACCTGCAAAGCACACACTTGCTGGCCTCCGTTACATAAGACTAAATGAAAGATATAAATAACAACCTGTACCATATATGAAAACTCTTTCTTTCCTATTACCTTCCAGGTAATATCACCGATCTCTTCTATTTTTAATTTTTTAACTTTTCTGTCTGGCAGGCTGAGTGAATCAGAACTCAGATGACTTGAAGAGTGTCATTCAAAGACTCATTATCATTTCCACAACCTCATAACCATGTCTGGCACATATGTTACCATTCAGTACATCACAGAGCAGTGATTCATGAAAATTAGCCTTTGCAGATCCTAATTTCAGAGAGGTGTTTACCTTTTGCGATGTGATAGAATATGTTCAGTGCCATCTGGCAGAGGAACAATCTCCATGGCGTCAACATGGTTGATATTCCCCCGGGCTCACGTCTTCTTGTCCCCGCTGTAAAAGAAATGCCAAACCCTGACAGTCTATCGCCCTGAAGGATTTAGAGTGCTCCTATTACCTGTCACAAAGAGCAGGCTTTCCTATTCACACCAAAGGTCAATTAAATCAGAAGATTAACAAAGCATATTTATACTGTCGCGCCACCATCTGAAATTCATCAGCCAAGTTACTCGAGTGAGTCGAATGAAACCGCTAAATGAATTATTCTAGAACGTCACACAGTCTCACCTCTCGGTGTTTGTTTACTTCTGCTTGGGCTTTAGTCATGTTTAGTCTTCACCCCCAAGGTTTTTCCTAGTACTTAAAACCTATTATGATGTCTTTAGCCGGGTGTCAAGCCAAAAGCCTGGCAGTGATGTCGGTTACGTGGCCTCCAGGACGCACTTTTGATCCTCCACCTTCCACCTCCACGCACCCCTCCACATAAATCCTCAGATAATACCTGCAAAGCTGCCTAAGAACTGTTGTTTCTCCCTTCTGCTGTCTGCTCAGGCAGAGCTAAATCAAATTCTTTGTCGTTCTTTCATTCCGCCTCACCGCTTATAATATGCTACTACACGTAATTACACATTTCCTGTTTAATTACAGATGCTTTTGCTGGGATAGTCATGCACAAATATATTTCATTATTTAAGGACATAGTTTATGTAGCTGTTTTCACGAGAATTTGTAAATAATGACAGTACTGTCATTATTTCTTTACAGAGGATTCATCACATGACCACTAGGGGACATCATCACTCTTGTCCTTCCTCAGTAAGGTTATGAGAACAGTCCTTCAGACTGGGTAATGTCAAAAGCACCTCAGGGCCCCATGAGACGCAGGATAATCTTATTCTGATCTTTCCTAAGTTGTAGTTCAGAGTTGAGTAGGCTTACTGTAGTTGAAGTTAACGTTGGCTGTGGATAATAGGCTAAAACACTATAAGAGCCGAGGGTTTTCTTATTTTGTTTGTCTGTCCTTTAGACACTAAATAAGGTATCAACATGTTTCCTAGAAAAAAAAATTTAAATCATTTTTTGAAATTATGTGCTTAAAGCAAAACTGTAATTATTTCTTATTGTAATATATTTTACAATATAATTTATTGCTGTGATAGCAAAGATGAATTTTTAGCAGTCATTACTTCAGTCTTCAGTAACAAATAAGTCTTTAGAAATTATTAATATGCTGATTAAAAACAGTTGCTGCAGTATTTTTGTGGAACAGTTATTGGTACTTGTTAAATATAAAGTTCGAGTTACTGCCACTTCTGATTAAATGAATGCATACACATTAATTAAAAATAAATAAATAAGTGAATCTAACTGGCCCCAAATTGGATTCAATAAAAAATTAAACCATCCCTGGACTCCAATGTTATATACTGCGTTAAAGTGAGTGTTAATATTTAGCATATAATTACTGTACATAACATTATGATGCTTATATTGCAAAGCCATTAAAATCATTAAGGAAGTATAGACTTTCATTCAGTTTACAGTTTAATTAGAATATATTTTAATGCTTAACAACTTGATTTTGGCAGTAGTTGATTGTATTCATTTTTTTTCTTATTATTATTAACTGCTTTTCTAGCCACGTCCTTATTAACAGCACATTTAGGTAATACTATTCATTACTTATTAGTTGAAATGCAACTTGTTTAATATGTCTAATAATAAAAAAAACAGGGAAAATGTCATAATGTAAGTCCACTTAAGCAGAATTAACTACTATGTACTCACATCATTATTGCAAACACTTTTGCTGCTGTTGAGGTGAAATTACGTTAGGTATGTGTTTGGTGGTATAACCGTCAACACAGTACAGCCTTATTATAAACATAATTGCAGAAGATGCAATGCATTTAATATATGTATATATATGTACAACGTAATAACACGAATTTACACAATACTTGCATTGTACCGAATGACTCATTGTAATAAATGATTGTTTAGATACAGGATGACTGTATGTGGATTGCATGTGAGTAGAGATTAAATCAAGTAATTCATGCGAAACAGGAAGTAGGACTCAAGATTAAGGGATTACAGCACAATATGGTTTCATATTCTTGCTGCACACGGCAGCCTGCTATTTATTACGCACGTCTCCACATGTCTGAGTTTGTCTGCATGTGTTGATCTAGACCACTTTGCCAAATTAAAGCTCTTTTGAGTTTTAGCAGAAGTATATGTTGTCGCTGTATTGTGTTGATTTGATTATTCTAATCTCACACTTGAGAGCACTTATCTGCAGAGATGATATAGTGCACTCCTCCACGCTGATTGCCAGTGCAGTTTAAGAGATTGTGAAAAGTGTCAGTCATATGAAGGACCAAAAAAAAAAGTTAAAAATGGTTACCAGCCTATATCCACAGAAAACTAACTGTCAATTCATGGAACAATATGTTTTAAGAAGTGCAATGTTTACTACATAACTATTCCCATTTTTATACACGTTACCATCTATGTTTGTTTTGAGTACGATTTTTGTATGATTTCTACTGGAAATGTTTTCAAATGATAAATGAGCAACAAACCAGCATATTAGAATGATTTCTGAAGGAACATGTGACACTGAAGACTCGAGTCATGGCTGCTGAAAATTAAGCTTTGTCATTTTATTTAAAAATATATATGTTCAGATAGTAAGCATTTCATTTAAACTGCAATAATATATCACATTATTACTTTGATAACTATTTTACTTAAATAAATAGTTAAAACTGTTTAAATAAAAAAAAAAATCCCCACATTTCACAGTAAAAAAAAAAAGGTTATTCAGCTAATAATTAATAGCTAAAAAATAAAAATACTTGTGTACAGTGCCAGAAATCACATTAATAATTAAAATGTGTTATTACATAATATGAAAATGCATGGTAAGATAGTCCACTAATAACTTTAATAGTCCAAATAACTTTCCAAATACATTCTAACACTTTTTTAACTCTATCCACAACATACATGTACAAGAATTTCATATGCAAGTATGTACTTATTCTACTAACCCTAAACCTACCCTAACAGTCTGCTTTGAGAGTCAGTAGACATTGCAAATGAAGAGAAGTAGTTGACACGTAGTTGCAAAGTAGAATATCTAAAGGCACCTTTCTATTTACCATCTGTATTATGAAGGTTTTTCTTAATGAAACAAGACTTACATTTAAAATGCATAGTTCACCCAAAAAGGAAAATGCTGTCATCCTTTAAGTTGTTCCATGGTGCAACCAAACATTTTTTGGTCCCCAATGACTTCCATTGTATTTTTTTATATGCTATAGAAGTCAGTATGGACAAGCAACATTCATCAAAATATCTTATTTCATATTCCACTAAAGAAAGAGGTTTGGAAGATTGAAGTTGAGGTTTGGAACAACTTAAGAATGAGTAAATGATTACAGCATTTTTATTTTTGGGCTACCTGTCCCTTTAAGGACTTAATACGCACACAATTAAGTATAAATACGGTAAGTTTTAAAACTTACCACAACAGTGGCTATTTTTTAACCTGAGAGGTACTAAGTTTAGTTTACGTACATTTTACTGTAATTGTAACAGAAAGGTTCATCGCTACATCCGCAGAAACACATTAATAAACACTACAGAGAAGATTGGCAACTCAGGCGAAGTCCAGCATGTTTAGAAGCACGGTGATCCGTGCTTTCTCCTCAGACTCATTAGAGCAGCTTTGAACATGGACCCGAGACAATCAGTATAAAGCAGGGCAAGTCAAAAACACCAGACTTTCTGATACAGGTCACTTAAAATGTAAAAGCGAAGACAAATGAAATACTCTCTCCAAAGTCACAAAACCATTTGTCTTTATTCCTGTCATTTTTATAAGATCAGGCCCAAGCTATGCTGACTGGTATGCTTTAGTAATCAGATTGTTTCGAGACAGATCTAAAGAGGTCACTGAACATTTATACAGCTGTCTATTACTACAGCTGGACAAAATATGCTTTCGCTTGAATCAAACATTCACTTAATCAGAAAAAACGGTCTGAACAGCACGCTTTACGAAACCCAGACGTGCTGGGAAAGTGAGCTTGCGCTACAGTCATAACAACAAAGCACCAGTTGTCAGTATCCTGTGGAGTGTAAACAACACAATCAGACACTAGACCAAACAGCCTCAGTATTTCCTCACCAGTTATACTTTGTTTTTGAGCTCAGGGGATCCTGCTGTCACTTCCTGCGGTGGCCGCTCCTGTCCTTCGCCACATGTCTCTCCTTTGAGAGGGGCTCAAACCTGCTCTACAAGGGACAGCCGGCAGCCACAGTGCAACAGATTTCCAGGGCTAGTTAAGAGAGAGAGAGAGAGAGAGAGAGAGAGAGAGAGAAAGAAAGAAAGATGGAGCACAAGGCGTTTAGCTGGAGGGAATTAACAGCTCTCACACACAGCAGAGGGAGGGCTTAGCCAGCATTTCCAGGACAGGATAACTCTGGCTGCTGAGAGGGAGGTTAAACTGAGAACATTAGCTCAGGCGCTGACGCTAATACAGTCCAAGGTGTGCAAATCATGCTTTTAGTTTGTCATCAGAATTCAGACTGCTTGCAGTCAGTCTGAGGAGTCAAAAGGGCTACAAGAACTGTCCCTTAATTTGATGCATGTATGGGTGAATGTCATGAAAAATTACCGCAGTGATTAACATTGTGGCATGATTGTTTTTAAGTAATTTTATCAACAAATTATAAATGCAAAAAAAAGATTTGATGTGATTTTACTTTAATATTTTGAATTCAAAATTCTTATTATGATCATTAATTTCCATTAACCAACATGTAAAATATGTTTACATAAAGCCAATGTAAGTTAAAAATGTTACCTATAATAACATTATTATCAAATGGTAATTACTTTGTGCATATAGGCCCCATTTACACGAAGGGAAAACGCAGATATTTCCCTGCGGTTTGGTCTCTCATTTACACGAAAACCATGTTTTTATCACAGAAAACGATTATTTCTAAAAACTACGGCCAAAGTGGAGATTTCAGAAAACGCCATTTTTACGTTGCAATGAAAACGGAGATGACGCATTTTAGTCATATGATGCAGTCATGTGACCAGTTCAACTGATGGCGGACGGCATTGTACAGCAGTTGTTTTGTTTTCTCTCAATTTTGACAACCCTATTAAGGATTAATATCAGTTTTATTAACAAACAAAAAAATCTTCTTTCCCTTTCTAGTCTGCACTTATCTGAACATTGCTTGTTATACGCTATTATGAGCACTTCCTACGTTGTTTTTTGCCTCTTTAGGACTAAATGCTTGCTGTTGGATAAAAGCATCAGCAAAATGAATTAATGTAAATGTAAATATAAATGTAAAAGAAATATCAGCTTGTAAACTCTCTAGATAGCTTTCTTCAAAGAAGACGTAGTAAGTAAATTTAAGTAAATTTAAGTAAATAAACGGCAGATGGAGATTACGCTGATCGAATCGTCTTTCGTTTCACGCATGCGCAGTACATTCAGTGTGGATGATTAAGTCTTCGGATTAAAACCGCAGTGTGGACGCACACTGTGAAAACGCCATTTTCAAATTGATCCGGATTAGTGTAAACCTGGCCTTAGTGTTATTTTACTCTTATTTTACACACTACTTTTTATGAATGTTTTAAGTTTTCTTTTCAATTGGAGTATTAATTTAATTGTTAGTCTTTTTGTAGTAAAGTAGATGGAGGCGGATTCATATGCTTTATTCCAAGACACACAGGCACGGTCAAAACAGGGGCAAACAGAACCACAGAGGCAAGACAGAATCAGGGTCAAGGTACATGGGCAGAGATCAGGGCAGGCAGCGAACAATCAAACAATCCAGAGAAAACAGTCCAAAGTTAAACACAGAAAACAAATGATCATGATAGACTAATGATGGCCACTTCGCGTTTAATAGGAGAATAAGCCTGGCTTTTATACTGGTGTGTAATGAGTGTTAGTGAGGTGAAATCTTAATGCTCTTTTTTATGCTGATCATAATGTCCTTTTTTTTTTTTTACTTCTTATTAATTTGGGGTAAAAGGGGACCTGTGCATGATTTGACAGGTTGCTTAAGATTCACCTGTGTGCTGATGCTGTTCAAGAAGTGTGGCTCTAGCAGCATAACTGCTGGGATTGATAAGTGAAATCTACTTAAGTGCCAGCCTTTTATCTGTGAGCTTGAGTTAGAATACATCCACTCCTGTCTGTCTACACTGCAGTGTCTCTCTGAGCATTCAGAGGCTGCAGGTTGACTCAAGCAGCACCTGTCTTTAATTCTCTTTGACAAAGAATTACGATACCAAAGTACTTTCTCATTCTCTCATTCCCTGGCTGTACAGTATAGTTGACAGTTGACCCTTTGCTAAGCCCTGCATTAAAAAATCATGATTCATCAGCCTTAGCTAAGCAACTGTTGCCCTGTAGAAATAATTTAAAATGAGTCTTTTGTCTTGACACTAAATGCATAATGTAATAGTTTCTTTTTAAAAAAGTTGTGTGTGAATTTTTGTTTATTATAATTTTTTTAAATTTTTGTTTAATGTTTCTTAAAGTCACAATATGTTAGTTTATGCCACTAGAGGTCGTATTTTCAAAACAATAACAAGGGCAAAGTTCGATCACGCAATCTCATTAGCAGATGGCGTTTCTAACTTTCTGTCATATCTCAAAATTTTTACACTTTTTGTCCAAATTGTTAGTTTTATATAATAATTATAATTTACCAAACCAATATTTTCCTTTCTTACATAAAGATAATGGGCTTTCAGTTAAAGCAAAGAAGGAAAAGTCAATTGACCTACAATCTTCTGCCCTCCCTCTCTTTATATGAGATAACAGGCTGCTAGGCTGATCTGCTTTCAGTGGGACCACTCCTTAACACCGCATATGAGGGGAGATAATTGGCTTAGACTTCCTGCGATGATTACGCACCACTGTGGATTATACACTTTGACATTCACTCCTTATAGCTGGGAAAGCACCTGTGGGTGCTCAAGGGATGTGCAAGAAAACTCAAAGCAAAAACTCTTCAGTTTCTGCTCTCGTAGCCTCGGAATCAATCAGAGGCATGTTTGCATCGATCTGCGGGGTTCACGGAGGAGTTAATTATGCTCCATCGCTGCTTTCTGATCCATGTCCTTCTTTGTCTGCTTCAGCACCTCTTAGGCATGTTATCCAGAGATGATTTGCAGGGCGGCAGGGGCCACTGGAGATTTTCTTGTTTGTTTGGGAATCGCCAGCTTTAAGACCGAGTTCACCTCTAGAGCTTCTGCTGGGGTTAACAGATGTACACGTCCTCATTAGGAGAGAGCTCAGCGTGCACATGTATGCACTTGCTCACATGCATTCAAGGATATACACTTATGAATTTGTAGTTTTAAGCCATTTTTAGGCACATATGCGTTTTTAATGAACTAAATGGGTATTTAAAAAGCATGCTGCTCAGCTGATTTACCTGGTCTAGTATTATTATCATAAGCTAGCAATGAAAAGGCTTCTAAAGAAATTAATTAATTTTAGTTTAAGTTTTAGTTCATTTTTACATTTACTAATACTTTATTAAATCAAAAATTGTTGCAATAATAATAATATCTTTAATAATGTCGGCAACACTTTAGAATAGGTAGCACTTAATAACTATAAGGCTAACAATGACTTTTCTGTCATTAAGTTCTTAATTTGCTGCTTATTAATAGTTAGTGAGATAGTTGATAAGTTTAAGTATGGGTAAGATTAGGGATGTAGAATAAGGCATTAAACCCATGCTACGGGTATTGCATCACGCTACAGCGGAAGTTATTTTACACAACTATTTAAAGCTTCCGGTTTTCCAGCCAATTTTTTGCGTCATGAACGCTGAAGCCTGTGAATGAAAGAGCCGTGTATATCTCCAGCCTGCTCGGTGATTCAGCGTTGGATTAGCTGTACTATGTTGATCCTCTGTTTATACAGTTCATTGTGCATGCAGTGCTGCTTTTGTTCCTTTCATAACAAGTTTTGTTGTGCCATATAGAACCTGTTGCCATGCAACTAGAGCATGTTCACTGCACAGAGAAGAGAACTGAACGCAACATTTTTCGTCTTCACTGTGAAGGATTGATTCTGTGGTAGTAGTGCTTGTTTGCGTTGACCTCAGGACTCAGTAAATCTGGAAGTTCAGGTTTATGAGAGAGTATTTTAATAGATGTGGTAGAGGTCATTGGTGTTGGTGTGAAGAGGAACAATTTTTATATGATTGACTTTTTGTTGTTTTAATAGAAAGGTACATATTGCACAGTGTCTCTGAAGAGCGCTAATATTTTCACCAGCAGAGGGCACCAGTTAAAGGGGCACTTTTTTTTTACACTTAAACAACAACAATAATAAATATTTACATTATTAATTAATATTACTACTACAAATTTTTATTCATAATAATAATAATAATAAATATTATGTAAAATCCAGCAAGACCAACGCAACTATAATATTTATTACTACTACTACATAGTTTATATTTTTTGTCCATTTTTCATTCATACCAATGATTCTCTAACTGTCTCTCGTTCTGCTCTCTTTGTTTTCCTGTATTTTCTTTTTTATTTATTTGTCGTTTCTTCTCATAGCCTCTTCTGTCTACCGCTATCTCCTGTCTTTTGTCTTTGTAAAGGCCAATTTCCTCACTTGGTTTGATTTGGTTTAGTGGCCACTCAGCCATTGTTCTGATCCACTGACCTTTCCTTCAGCGCTGGAAGCACAATTAAATAAGTAAAATTAAATATGTTGGCACACATGTCAGGAATATATCTCTCTGAACGGCAGTTATTTTGATGAAATGTGCCCTCCATCAGAGTTTAAGGGCATCTTAGTGCTTTCTTCAGTGTGACAGGAGCACCTCAAAGATCTCAGTCACTTTTCTGAGCGGAACCTATGAAGCGGGAAATATTCTTCTAGATTTGGCCACTGGAAAATTGCCCTTTCCTTCTACTCTTATAGGAAAGGAAATAAGCCGTTTAATTTTACTTCAACCAGTTTCAACTTCCTTGTGTGAAGACATGATTTGTGCTTCATCTATGAAGACAGGATAGTGCTATAAAGAGGGTGTCAAGAGAATTATATGCAATAATTTCTAATAAAACACATCAGTACCAGAAGCATATTATTAGCTGTCTTTGCTCACTTTTTCAGCACAAAGCATTTATCTACATTTGTAACTGTGCCAAATAAAGAAAAAAAATCTATATTGCAAGGTTTTTGGTTGTTTACGGGGTTTTTTTTTTGCTTAGTGTTCTTTTAGGTCTTCATATTCTTATGGGGGATTTTAGGGCCTTCTTTGTATAAATACTGGCATTTTTCATCCATTTTAATTTGGAGCTTTTGAGCTGTGCAGCAATTGGTACTTGTACAGAGTAGTGGATTTTTTCACCGTCATAAGTGGAGTAATTGGTGAAATGGGCATAATTCCTTGTATTTATGTGCTCGGCTTGTGTTATGATTGGCGCACAATTTGGCATGTGATTGCTTTTTGATGTTGAATGAACATTCAGTGAAACGCAACGATGTGCTTCATATTGAGCAAGTTTGAAACATTTACAGGTGAACTGTTCCTTTCATTTTCCCACCACTATGGTCAGCACAAAATGATTTTAAGATTAGCAATTATATTACTAATTATTATGATGATGTTTTCAAGTTGTCAAGTGCTGACACGTGCGTTTGCGTTGTGCCTAAGACTTTGTGTGCATGAAAAAGACTGCTTGTGGAGGAGTATAATTATGTATTGATTGCATTGTGATCTATTCTTGTCTTATTTGACTTCAAAATTGCCTACAATCATGCTCTAGCTCCCATCTCTGTCTCTCTCACTTTTCAACAGCTCTTCCTGTTTTCTCTCTTAAGCATTGATTTTGGATATTTGTCTTTTTCCATCTAAATGAATAGCACACTAATAACATAGTAGAAAAATGAGAAATGCTCAAACTGATCCAATGGCTTCAACCAAAATATTATTACTCTTATTTATTTATTACTTTTACTTTAGTCTCTTTCATCTGTAAATTGTAATATTATTTTTAGGAACCATATTAAATACATTGGAGCAGCTATTTTTTAATGAATACAAAATCTAGTCATTTTTACTTAATTAAACATTATAGTAAACTTGTTTCACTATATTTTTCAGTAAAGAAGTCACATCTAAATCGAGCTCATTACTTGTCCCTAATTACTGTGTAAGCCGTGATTTATTCGGTTTAAACCAAGACGCAAAGACAGAGAGAGATTTCTAGATGTGCTCAGAGCAGCAGTTTGCTTAAGACTTAGCATTATTTAAGGGCAATATTGACTCTATTCAGCACACATTCTTCCTTAACACGACTCCTGCTGAGGGCTGGTATTCCCAGGACCCTTTTACAGCTGTTAACTGTCCGACAAATCAATGTAAATTTGTTTAATGAAGCATAGTAATGGTTAGATTCCTGTCCATTATAGCAGAACAGTGACAGGAAGACCCTGCTAAAGCTTACACCCATGTCTGTTTATGTCTGTTTCAGGTGCTGCTGCTCAGTGCAGTATTTTGCAATATACTTAAATTGTCTTTCGTCAAATGCTGTGTCAGGCAAATGTAAAAATCTAGTAGCTTATTAGCATGCCGATTATTAAGATACGATTATAGTAATTATAAAGCATTTATTCTGCCCATCTTACTAAATATTAATAAGCAGCAAATTAGGAGTATACTGAGGCAAAGGTTATATAATAAAAAAATATATATAATAAAAAGTCAGCCTTTTAGTGATGCACCAGTATTTGAGAAGCTAATATGGGTCTTTTTTTGTGTTAGATCCCAGAGGACTGCTTCCTGTTGCCTGAACAAGATGAATAGTTTTCTGCAGATACATGTGTCAATATGTGCACATTAAATCTAAATACATATTTTAGTAAGTATAGACATGTTTATGACAAACTATGAAGCGAGGCGACTAGATCAATATGACCCAGGATCAATATTGCAGTCTGTTATTAGTATTTTAATGTGACTTAGTTGCATGAACCTTTTACACTCAGACTAATGAGAGAACTGGGTCTGTATAAAAGACAGTGTTAATTACAGAGCATGTTGTATGTTAAAAATAGAGAGTGTGAGATGCTGGTAAAAAATTTATTCCAGTAACACTTATGGCATGACTAAATTAATTATTTATATTGCTATACCTTCAAAAACAGCAAAGTAGTTAAGAGTAGTTGGTTTAAAATAGCAACCTGTAAAACGACAGCAATATCAAAAGCGCACATTTCTGTGATCATGCCTAGAGAGAGCATGAGTAAATTAATGATACGAACTTAATTAAGACAGATATTTTTGGAATGCGGGAAAAGTGTGTTATTACAGCAGCAGCATTTACTCTTATAAATGAGGGTTGAACCGTGGTTTGATCTCATATAGAACAAACTGTCCCAGATTTTTCTCATCTGCTACACTGTAATTATTTCTCTCTGTTTCTACTTTACTCTTGATATTTTCTCTTTTCTCTTCGCTGTTCTTCTCAGAGCAGCAGATTGTTAAAGTAAAACAGAGATAACATGTTAACATGCTGGAATAGTTACTATTTTGAAGACTGTAGCATTCATACTGTGCACGTGGTATGAAATAATTTTTCATGTATAGAATATTTGAATGAGCTACTCCATCAATGTGTGCGTTCACACTATATCTAAATTACCATAATTACAAGACTCGCATTCACAGGCCTCACAGAACCAAAACTCAGAAATTTCTGACAGCTTCAAGTTGTAACACAAGACCACGGCATCTTGCAGAAATTCAAATTAATTTAATTCACCTTGATCTCTATAGCGCTTTTCACAATACACGCTGTTGCAAGGCAGCTTTGCGAAAAATTTAAGGTTTCTAATTAGGTGTAGGGTAGTAAAGTTTATGCAGTTAGTCACTGACATATTTTCACACAGAAATCATGAACACAATTAATAGCAATGACTATGTTGTATTTACAATTATACTAATGTAAGTTAAATGGTAGGCGTGTATGTTACCGTATCTAGCAAAGAGTTTAATGACTATCTACTGTACACTGAAAAAAAATCTGTAAAATTTACAGTAAAAAACCGGCAGCTGTGGTTGCCAGAATAAAATTGTGAAAAATACGGTAACAATTTTTTTTGTTTTACCGTTTTATGTTAAATTTACAGTTAAATACCGTAATTTCTAATAATAAACCGTAATAACTGATATAATGTTAATATGCCAACTAGGGCTGCATGATTTGGGAAAAATGTGCGATTGCGATTATTAAGGTCAAAATTGCGATTGCGATACGATATATAAGTGGTTTGTCTTAACTTCCAAATTTCTTTTGGTATCTCTTGTCTAGTGTGCCAATCATTTTCTCAAATCCCTCTTTGCTAAAAGTGCATTCACACCTGAGGCGAATATATGTCGCTATTCGCGTGTAGTTGGATGCTTGAACATAATGAGTTTAAGCCGGTTTCACACTGGCACTGCGCGTGTCAGCAGGGCGTAAGCAGTGCGTATTTTTTCTGGCGCCCATGTTAACGGATGAGAGCACACAGGGGCAGCCCAGAACCGTGTAGCAGGTGCAGAGAAATGACATAAATCAAAGCACATGGCACACAGTGTTCGGAGAAGAACGCTGGAAAATACGACAGAAATATGCTTGTCTACAGCCTGCAGTACAAGCTGCCAGAATGAAAGCATAATCGGCGCACTGTCCTGCTCTGAATACGCGCCCCTTATGCTTGTGCTTATTAATTTGTTCCAATCGTGCTGCAGGATGTCTAATTGTGTCTTTGCATTGACTTAACATGTAAATGACTCGCGCTTAACACTTCATTCACGTCTGGTGTGAGCAAGAAAGTCTTGTTGCGTCCACTAATACATTTATTTATTTAATATAATCGCAACATTTTCTGTAATGTAATCGCATCGGCTGACATCGCGATTGCGATATGATTAATCGTGCAGCACTAATGCCAACCTATTTGTAACATCATGTTTCTGTCTGTAACATCTACTCAAGCTTCAACACCAGGCTCCACCCCCGCTGGCACTCAACGTTCACCATCACCTGAGTACTAA